>JAQBSW010011956.1:0-18321 GCA_029291075.1 Eudiplozoon nipponicum | reverse complement strand
TTACCAGATCGAACTATCACGAAGTTGATAAAAGCGCTTCTCTTTCTCAACTCCTTCCTTCTTCATAATTAAATGCTTTGCTAGTTGCAATTTCATTCATCTCTACATACTCTACTTTTGATGTGTACCACATCATTTCAATAGTTGGACCTGTTGGTCTTTGTTGCCAAATAAATGTATTATTACTGTTATTATTGATTGATAACCTACTTCAATTACCTTTAAATTTTATGAATGCGCTCTGCAATTTTATAAATAGAATTTTGAAGAATGGGAAATTACCAATCGATATACTAACAATAGTAGCTAAACCTTTGCCAAAAGTAAGTAAGCCAACGTGTGCCAGTGATTATAGATTAATCTCTATTATCCCTTCGTTTTTGAAGATAATAGAACGATTGATACTTGATCATTTAGAACGTATGTTGCCGGCTGATTTTGATATATGCCAACATGGCTTTACGAAAGACAGGTCGACAACTACTAATATGCTCTCTATGTGGAAACATGTAATTACATTAGATGAGAAAAAGTTAGATGCATTAATTGTATTTATAGATATCTCAAAAGCTTTTGACTCTATATCTTTTGATGCTATTTTGAATGCGATTAATTTATTGAATATTGATCCGAATATTTTTAGATTACTTAGATACTATTTATATAATCGAAGAATGAGTATTCAAGTAAACGATTTGATATCTAAATCGAAAAGGGTAACAAGTGGAGTTCCACAGGGATCAAGTTTGGGGCCAATTTTATTTAAAATTGTATTTGCACATTTGGAAACTAAGATCCCTAACGGTCGAGTTTGCAAATTCGCTGATGATTTAAAAATAATCTTTCCAATTGATCCAAATAATGTCGAATTCTCCAAAAATAATGTGACACTAGATTTGTATGATTTAAGTAGATACTTGTTAACACTAGGGCTGAGAATAAACAGTAAAAAGACGAGAGCTTTAAAAATAGGTAACAGAACAGAATTTAATTATGTTTATTTTCATGATGCTGAGATTAATGATGTTTTTGAGATTAAACTTATGCAAGAAATTAAGGATTTAGGCATAACTATTCATTGTACGGCTTCTGCTGAGAGACATATTGAAAGGATAGTAGGCAGTGCCAAGAACAGATGGGCACTAATAAATAGAAATATATTATCGAATGAAATAAAATTTAAAATGTTTATAATATGGATTAGACCGATACTAGAATATGCTGCCGCTACTTGGAATCCTTTAACAAAGGGTTTGTCTAATAAGATAGAAGCTGTACAAAGAAAAGTTGTGAAACAAATTAGTCCTATCTCCTGCACTATATACGCCACTAGATTACAGTTTGTATCACTGCATCCTTTATGGTTTCGGAGAATGTGCTATTGCATAAAAGCTTTCCATTCGAACCAGTGGACTGGTGCCTATATGAATCCAATAAGAAAGAGTCATGAAATTGGAACTAGATCTGGTCATTTTGCAATATCTCCACCATTGGTGGGGAATGTTGCGAGCAAGCTATTCTCTTTTTCAAAAATTTACAAAATTTACAATCAATTGCCAAAGGGGCTTAGAGAAACGCCTCCAACTAAAATGTCTTTTAAATTTTTATCTACCGAACTAGAAAAAGTGTTCAATCCTGCTGATATTTTTAATTTTGATTATGATAATACTTTCTCATGGTTAAATAAAAGACAGGATTAATTGTTTTTCAGCAACATAATTTCTCGAGATTCTATCTTCAAATTTTGTATTATTAAAACTGAAATGTTATGCATTATATCATCTTGTTAATCAACAATGCATACAATCAATTATTAGTCATGGTTCTTTTTTTTCATGCAAAATGTTACACGCAAATTATACCTTAAATTTTCTTATTTTTGATGAAGAATCTATCACTCTTTACAGCCGAACTTTCTGATGTTGATAAATTGTACAGTACAACTAATTGCACATATTTATGTGATGTGATATCTTTTTATATTGTACATTTTCTAATTTTTTTATTTGATGGAACATGTTTGGTTTGAATCCAAATAAAGATATTCTATTCTATTCTATTCTAAAGTTACTTTTATTTTGACGGCGGATTTATCTTCCTCATTGTGTGTGTGTGTGTGTATTATTATTATTGTGTGTATTATTATTATTATTATTACGCGCGCGGTTTGACATGGCTCCAATTTTGTCGCATTCTGATATTGAAAAAAATTAAACAATAATTGATTGCGCGGGTGGTGGTAACAATGCTTTAAATCAAGTTTGCGAGCTTGAAGTAAACACCAAACCCATTGTATTTAACCAGTCGTCGAACAACATAACAAACTACCGCCAGCCGCAACGCACTGACGCGTTTCGACCTTCCATGATCATCATCAGAGTACGACGGCAAACTGACTATCGAGGATCAAACCGCATTGAATATATATGGAAATCAAATTTAGATATGCGGCTCTCACCTCTAGCAGTCTTGCATACATTGAACTTGACTGGAAATGTCGGCTGCACAATTTCTATGCAGTCACGAACATTAACTGTTTGCAGCTTTCGCCACATATACATATATAGACAATACAATTTAACAATAATTGATTGCGCGGGTGGTGGTAACAATGCTTTAAATCAAGTTTGCGGGCTTGAAGTAAACACCAACCCCATTGTATTTAACCAGTCGTCGAACAACATAACAAAACTACCGCCAGCTGCAACGCACTGACGCGTTTCGACCTTCCATGATCATCATCAGAGTACGACGGCAAACTGACTATCGAGGATCAAACCGCATTGAATATATATGGAAATCAAATTTAGATATGCGGCTCTCACCTCTAGCAGTCTTGCATACATTGAACTTGACTGGAAATGTCGGCTGCACAATTTCTATCCAGTCACGAACATTAACTGTTTGCAGCTTTCGCCACATATACATATATAGACAATACAATTAAACAATAATTGATTGCGCGGGTGGTGGTAACAATGATTTAAATCAAGTTTGCGGGCTTGAAGTAAACACCAACCCCATTGTATTTAACCAGACTACGAACAACATAACAAAACTACCGCCAGCTGCAACGCACTGACACGTTTCGACCTTCCATGATCATCATCAGAGTACGACGGCAAACTGACTATCGAGGATCAAACCGCATTGAATATATATGGAAATCAAATTTAGATATGCGGCTCTCATCTCTAGCAGTCTTGCATACATTGAACTTGACTGGAAATGTCGGCTGCACAATTTCTATGCAGTCACGAACATTAAATGTTTGTAGCTTTCGCCACATATACATATATAGGCAATACAATTTAACAAGATTTGTTTGCGCGGGTGGTGGTAACAATTCTTTAAATCAAGTTTGCGAGCTTGAAGTAAACACCAATCCCATTGTATTTAACCAGTCGTCGAACAACATAACAAAACTAACGCCAGCCGCAACGCACTGACGCGTTTCGACCTTCCTTGATCATCATCAGAGTACGACGGCAAACTGACTATCGAGGATCAAACCGCATTGAATATATATGGAAATCAAATTTAGATATGCGGCTCTCACCTCTAGCAGTCTTGCATACATTGAACTTGACTGGAAATGTCGGCTGCACAATTTCTATGCAGTCACGAACATTAACTGTTTGCAGCTTTCGCCACATATACATATATAGACAATACAATTTAACAATAATTGATTGCGCGGGTGGTGGTAACAATGGTTTAAATCAAGTTTGCGAGCTTGAAGTAAACACCAAACCCATTTTATTTAACCAGTCTTCGAACAACGTAACAAAACTACCGCCAGCCGCAGCGCACTGACGCGTTTCGACCTTCCATGATCATCATCAGAGTACGACGGCAAACTGACTATCGAGGATCAAACCGCATTGAATATATATGGAAATCAAATTTAGATATGCGGATCTCACCTCTAGCAGTCTCGCATACATTGAACTTGACTGGAAATGTCGGCTGCACAATTTCTATGCAGTCACGAACATTAACTATTTTGCAGCTTTCGCCACATATCCATATATAGACAATACAATTAAACAATAATTGATTGCGCGGGTGGTGGTAACAATGCTTTAAATCAAGTTTGCGGGCTTGAAGTAAACACCAACCCTATTGTATTTAACCAGTCTACGAACAACATAACAAAACTACCGCCAGCTGCAACGCACTGACGCGTTTCGACCTTCCATGATCATCATCAGAGTACGACGGCAAACTGACTATCGAGGATCAAACCGCATTGAAAATATATGGAAATCAAATTTAGATATGCGGCTCTCACCTCTAGCAGTCTTGCATACATTGAACTTGACTGGAAATGTCGGCTGCACAATTTCTATCCAGTCACGAACATTAAATGTTTGCAGCTTTCGCCACATATACATATACGGAAAAAACAATTTAACAATAATTGATTGCGCGGGTGGTGGTAAAAATGCTTTAAATCAAGTTTGCGTGCTTGAAGTAAACACCGACCCCATTGTATTTAACCAGTCTGCGAACAACATAACAAAATTAGAGCCAGCCGCAACGCACTGACGCGTTTCGACCTTCCATGATCACCATCAGAGTACGACGGCAAACTGACTATCGAGGATCAAACCGCATTGAATATATATGGAAATCAAATTTAGATATGCGGCTTTCACCTCTAGCAGTCTTGCATACATTGAACTTGACTGGAAATGTCGGCTGCACAATTTCTATGCAGTCACGAACATTAACTGTTTGCAGCTTTCGCCACATATACACATATAGACAATACAATTTAACAATAATTGATTGCGCGGGTGGTGGTAACAATGCTTTAAATCAAGTTTGTGGGCTTGAAGTAAACACCAACCCCATTGTATTTAACCAGTCTACGAACATAACAAAACTACCGCCAGCTGCAACGCACTGACGCGTTTCGACCTTCCATGATCATCATCAGAGTACGACGGCAAACTGACTATCGAGGATCAAACCGCATTGAATATATATGGAAATCATATTTAGATATGCGGCTTTCACCTCTAGCAGTCTCGCATACATTGAACTTGACTGGAAATGTCGGCTGCACAATTCCTATGCAGTCACGAACATTAAATGTTTGCAGCTTTCGCCACATATACATATATAGACAATACAATTTAACAATAATTGATTGCGCGGGTGGTGGTAACAATGCTTTAAATCAAGTTTGCGAGCTTGAAGTAAACACAAACCGCATTGTATTTAACCAGTCTACGAACAACATAACAAAACTACCGCCAGCTGCAACGCACTGACGCTTTTCGACCTTCCATGATCATCATCTGAGTACGACGGCAAACTGACTATCGAGGATCAAACCGCATTGAATATATATGGAAATCAAATTTAGATATGCGGCTCTCACCTCTAGCAGTCTTGCATACAATGAACTTGACTGGAGATGTCGGCTGCACAATTTCTATGCAGTCACGAGCATTAACTGTTTGTAGCTTTCGCCACATATACATATATAGGCAATACAATTTAACAATAATTGTTTGCGCGGGTGGTGGTAAATATTCTTTAAATCAAGTTTGCGAGCTTGAAGTAAACACCAATCCCATTGTATTTAACCAGTCATCGAACAACATCACAAAACTACCGCCAGCCGCAACGCATTGACGCGTTTCGACCTTCCTTGATCATCATCAAAGTACGACGGCAAACTGACTATCGAGGATCAAACCGCATTGAATATATATGGAAATCAAATTTAGATATGCGGCTCTCACCTCTAGCAGTCTTGTATACATTGAACTTGACTGGAAATGTCGGCTGCACAATTTCTATGCAGTCACGAACATTAACTGTTTGCAGCTTTCGCCGCATATACATATATAGACAATACAATTTAACAATAATTGATTGCGCGGGTGGTGGTAACAATGCTTTAAATCAAGTTTGCGAGCTTGAAGTAAACACCGACCCCATTGTATTTAACCAGTCTTCGAACAACATAACAAAACTACTGCCAGCCGCAACGCACTGACGCGTATCGACATTCCATGATCATCATCAGAGTACGACGGCAAACTGACTATCGAGGATCAAACCGCATTGAATATATAAGGAAATCAAATTTAGATATGCGGCTCTCACCTCTAGCAGTCTTGCATATATTGAACTTGACCGGAAATGGCGGCTGCACAAATTCTATGCAGTCACGAACATTAACTGTTTGCAGCCATACATATATAGACAAACAATTAACAATATTGGATTGCGCGGGTAGGTAACAATGTTTTAAATCAAGTTTGCGAGCTTGAAGTAAACACCAACCCCATTGTATTTAACCAGTCTACGAACAATCTAACAAAAAATCCACGCCAGCCGTAAAGCACTGGACGTTTCTGACCTTCCATGATCATCACTCAGAATACGACGGCAAACTGACTATCGAGGATCAAACCGCATTGAATATATATGGAAATCAAATTTAGATATGCGGCTCTCAATTCTAGCAGTCTTGCATACATTGAACTTGACTGGAAATGTCGGCTGCACAATTACCATTCAGTCACGAACATTAAATGTTTGCAGCTTTCGCCACATATACATATATAGACAAACAATTTAACAATAATTGATTGCGCGGGTGGTGGTAACAATGCTTTAAATCAAGTTTGCGAGCTTGAAGTAAACACCAACCCCATTTTATTTAACCAGTCTACGAACAACATAACAAAACTACCGCCAGCCGCAACGCACTGACGCGTTTCGACCTTCCATGGTCATCATCAAAGTACGACAGCAAACTGACAATCGAGGATCAAACCGCATTGAATATAGATGGAAATCATAGTTAGATATGCGGCTCTCACCTCTAGCAGTCTTGCATATATTAAACTTGACTGGAAATGTTGGATGCACATATCCTATGCCGTCATGAACATTAAATTTTGCAGCTTTCGCCACATATACATATATAGACAAAACAATTTAACAATATTTGACTGCGCGGGTAGTGGTAACAATATTTTAAATCAAGTTTACGAGTTTAAAGTAAAAACCAACCCCATTTTATTTAATCAGTCTACGAACAACATAACAAAACTGCCGCCAGCCGCAACGCACTGACGCGTTTCGACCTTCTTTGATCATCATCAGAGTACGACGCCAAACTGACTATCGAGGATCAAACCGCATTGAATATATATGGAAATCAAATTTAGATATGTGGCTCTCACCTCTAGCAGTCTCGCATACATTGAACTTGACTGGAAATGTCGGCTGCACAAATTCTATGCAGTCACGAACATTAACTGTTTGCAGCTTTCGCCACATATACATATATAGGCAATACAATTTAAACAATTTATGTTGTTCGACGACTGGTTAACTACAATGGGGTTGGTGATTACTTCAAGCTCGCAAACATGATTTAAAGCATTGTTACCACCACCCGCGCAATCAATTACTGTTAAACTGAGACATCCTGACGTCAGTAGGCTGTAAAACACGCTACGGAGCTTGCTTTTCTTGGGCGGTATAAATACTGATATTAAGAGTTTTGCCAGAAATGCGCCATTTACTAACTGAATAGTACACAAGGTGTTAAAATGTTTTGCTTTTATTGATACACAGAATAAACTATTAAAACATGTTGATAAAGTAGGAAAATTTCAGGCGGCTTATGGTTCTGGAACATTCAGATTCAAAATGGTCAACAAATCTATATGCCAAGCAGACTTCAAATTAACACGGCTTCTTCGGTGTCTGAAAGAGCGATGAGTAAGTCGTTTGATGTTACCCGACGCAATTGATACGGACGATGTCCGTAATATTTCATAACAGAATTCAGAAGATGATATGCCAACGTGGTGTTAGATCAAGCTTAAACGTTAACATAATATCCGCAGACAACTGCGACAGCAGAACGTGCACATCGTACGTTGAGCGAAGCAGTTTACAGTTTCTGCCGTAAAAAGATTTACTTCGGCGACATTTACGACAGGGTCTGAGGCACACATGCTTCGCGAGATAGAATTGATAACAAACGATGCTCAATATCAGCTAAGGAATGTAATGGAGCGTACCAATGCACTGGGGTACTATGTAGTGTAGTATAAATATCATGTCTTTTGTAATCATGGCTTATTTATTTGATTAAGACCCGGTGACAAAGGGGTTGTGTCAAAAATTTGGCCAACAGCGTAGCAGCCGTTATACGGCATCAAGAATGGATATGGTGCGAAATCCAGGTTTCGTAATTCTTCTACAGAGTTTACGTCCAGCCACATAAGATAGATTGAGAAAGGATCTGTGTTTCAGAGATACGGCTTTCTGCAATTGAACGCAAGAAAAAGATATAAAGGCCAAGGACAAGCGGCAGATAGGTCAAAGGAATTAATGTCTCTTCGTTGAGAATAAACAGAGACATGTATATTTTAATTTTAAACTTTGCTAGTTTACATTTGGCTCGACGAGGTCGTAATTTTGATAAAATTAAAATTGTAGGATGATACACGTTTTCAAGTTTGTGAACTTCAAGTAAACACCTACCCCATTGTATTTAACCAGTCGTCGAAAAAATATAACAAAACTACTGCCAGTCGCACGCACTGACGCGTTTCGACCTTCCATGATCATCATCAAAGTACGACGGCAAACTGACTAGCGAGAATCAAACCGCATTGTATATATATGGAAGGTAAAATGAAATATGCAGCTCTCACCTCTAGTAGTCTTGCATACATTGTACTTGACTGGAAATGTCGGCTGCACAATTTCTATGCAGTCACGAACTTTAACTGCGTGCAACTATTGCCACGCACAAATATACATAGCTTTATACACATAGACCCAAAATAGGGCCGTTGTGTCGTTCGTTCACCTAAAGGTGGCTACTGCTACAGTTAGTGCATAATTATAATATAAATTAGTTAATTTATTGTGCGAGTGTGTGCGTGCCTCAGCATATGTCTACTGTCTTCTTTCTTATGTTGTGTAATGTATGGTTTTAGTTTAACTTTATTCCCATTACCTATCAATGTTGACAATATATTGCAACATATATGATAGTCGAGTTGATTGATGGCGAAAAGGAAATGGTATTTTTGACTGTGCTGTATATACCCCCACAAAAATAAATTTTTGCTTCAATAAACAAATTATTTATCAATTCAAATTAAAAGTACAGAAAAATGCTGAAATAAAATGCTTACATTATATCTTGTCATCTAGTTAGCTAATTAGTCAGCTTCGTTTTTCTCTGTTGAAACCATATAAAAAACAAAGTGAAATTGACAAGAAATAACTATCAAGACTATTAATTGTTAATGCTAGCGCTCTAACGAAATTTAGCTAAATATATTATCGACTACGATTTAAATTCTCCAAAAAACTGTACGTTTCTAAACAAATGTTTGCAATTATAGTTACATGAATATTTACCAGTTATACAAACCAGCACATGCACATAAGTTTGGTAAGGTCATCTAATGAAACTTCAATAGGTTTTATGAGATTCGCCAGTCACAAGTAGAAATGGAGTTGTCGAAAAGAAATATCCAATTTGCATTATTTATCGGTTATTATTTTTTTTCACATTTCTTGTCATTTCTTTACTAATATTGTATTTGCTTTAAATTGCTGCCCTCTCTAACCGTCGCGGTCACCCTTTATTATGTCATTCCCCATGTCAAGAATTAGTCCTACGCGTGCAAAATTTAACTAACCATTCAAACGCTTTATTTATATTATAGTTAACTGAATCTTTGGCAGTCATAGAAAAAATAATCGCGATGCGCACTTATCTAGTGCGTAACTGTTAACTATTCTGACATCATCTGATCAACCAGTTAAAGTGACATGTCAAACCTTTTTTTATTATTTTGTCTTTTTAATGAGCTGTGGATTGAGTAAGACATTTAAATGGATCCTGAAAACGTTATGCAGACAAGAGGATCTGTTAGTCACAACCAAGTTCAGGTAATTATTCAACATCAAGTATCGCAACAATTTATTTATTTTGAGTAATAATAATTTAAGTTTACATATGCCCCAAATTTAATTTAAAGCTTGATTCACGACTTTGAAAAATTATAAGTTGTTGTCTGTGCATGAATTCCGGGCACTAGACGAAAAAATCCTACCCACTTACCCAGTTTGAGTGTCTGCAGAGGAATATTCACGACTGTTGACAAACAGGAAATTATCCTTGAGAGAAATACATTTGCTTTTAGCCTGTATACGTTCAATTAAGTTTATAATAAACTATCCTGCTTATGTAAGACGAAATGTAGCAATTGTTTCCGTTGGGATATAAATTCATTAACAAACATCTTAACGTTCTATGTTTACGAGCTTCTAATTGTGATATTGTTTTGAGCATTCACCTCAGAATTAATCGCTTTCTGTAATGGCTAATATGCTGCAACAACGAACGTCTATATAATCAAAATCAAAGTTGAGGTCTTGATATAAAAGTACCTGTCGCATTATGTACATACATTTCTTAATACAAACTAAGCATTGTATAATGTCGAAAAAGGCAGTTAATCCAGGTTTCGTCCTTATTAGGAAATCATCGCGTACTGTCCAAAATTTTCCGCGAACATGACACGAACCTGGGCACGTCTACTTCCCAGGTAGCGTAGAGTCTTTACAGTGATGAAGATTGGATGTGGTTAATTTGAAAGTTAGTTCTAAAAGAAACACTAACCAAGAAATATAATGTAGCATAATAGCTCAAATTATGTGTAATATGCAACAGGGTGGCTCTGTGGTGAGATCATTTGATTTCGAATCAGACGTGCTCAGGTTCATCCTTGTCCGCGGCAAATCCTGGACAGTACGTGATGAGTTCCCAATAAGGACAAAACAGGTCTACTGGATAAACTGCCTTTTATACACTATAATACGCTTAGTTTATAATGGAAAATGTATGCACATAATGGGCCAGGTGTTTAAATCAAGATCGTAACTTTGATTTATATTGTTTCAGATATGTTGTTCGCATCTTGCTATGTATACTGTATAGGATTTGCGGTGATTTTACTATGTTGCATGATTGGTTAAATAAAGTGGGATTAAACAATAATTGATTGCGCATAGAAATTGTTCAGCCGACATTTACAGTCACGTAGAATATATGCAAGACTACTGAAGGTGAGAGCGGCATATCTAATTTTGCTTTCCAAATGTATGCAATGCGGTTTGATCCTCGCTAGTCAGTTTGTCGTCGTACTCTGATGATGATCATAGAAAGGCGAGACGCGACAGTGCGTTGCGACTGGCGGTAATTTTTTTATTTTGTTCGATAACAAGTTAAATAAAACGGGATTGGTGTTTACTTCAAGCTCGCAAACTTGATTTAAAGAATAAAGTGGGATTGTTGTAGCCCTACTGCATGCTTTTGCGGAATTGGATATCTATGCATTTAAAGCAAATTTGGAGCCGAATTTTGAATAGACAAAAATATGCTTCAAGCTTAAAATGTCCTTATTACCAAATTGATGATTACAACCTTCGATTAAACTACATATAATTGTCAATTTCTTAAAGTAGCTATCTACTGTTCTGTGGTTTATAATTGCCTCTCGCGATTTACCCTAAAACAATAGCTCGTTTTAGTTTTGACGTGATTTTCATGAAATAAAAAAGAATTAAGTTGCCTTAATTAATGAATTGCATTTAAAAAATAAAAACCACACTTGATAGAATAAATATGGCATTGCCATCGCAAAATTATTTACAAATTTGTTACAACCCAACATTTAAAATTTTAAAATTTGACTAACATCAGATC
This sequence comes from Eudiplozoon nipponicum, assembly GCA_029291075.1. Classification (NCBI taxonomy): domain Eukaryota; kingdom Metazoa; phylum Platyhelminthes; class Monogenea; order Mazocraeidea; family Diplozoidae; genus Eudiplozoon; species Eudiplozoon nipponicum. The sequence goes on along the minus strand of JAQBSW010011956.1, from coordinate 6,545 downwards.
AATTTCTGCACAAACTTACTAGATTTCACGGAAAACTTTACCTGCAATGATCTTTTTCTTATAATAAAATTTTCAAAATAAACACCTAATGAACCTCCCATATAACAGATATATAATAGCTGATAATGCGATGGTGGTATTCTGAAATTAACTTTGTAGAAGCAACCTTCCTGATTTTGAAATCAAAGCGTATCAAATTTAGAGATTGAGGAAATTAACACATCGGAGTCATTAAATTGGTACAAGAGCCGAAGAAACTCCATTGAAAATTAGAGGAAAAATGGGATTTTATTTCTGAGCCTCCAAAATTCAATAGTGGTTTCTTACATTTCTTCGTAAATGATACGAGCAACTTTTTTATTTTTAATTTCAGGCATTATTGTGCACGATAATTATTTTAAAACGCAAGACAAAAGGTTAAACAGAACTTTTTATATCGACGTATTGAGATTAAAACAAAAAATAGTCTTACTGCCTCATATTTCCCTAAGCTCACAATATTAATGAAAGATAAATAGATAATGCATGCTTATCATTAGGATACACGTATTATTTTTTATTATTTTCACATTGTTAATTAGGTTAAACCACCCAATGAATTCATTGTGAAAGGAGTTTTATTGTTTTATGGAAAGATATTCTGGCTAATATGTACTGTTAAACCGTCCGTTTTTTTGAAAATTACAATTCAATGACAAGCTATCCAAGAATGAATGCACAATTAGCCAATTTAAGAAAACAACCATAATGTCTCATGATTAGAGAAGAAATGTCAAATTCATTGAACTGACTGTGGCCTAAAGTGTGAAAATTAAAATTTTTTCCACGTTGTTTGTGCCATAGCGATTGGTAAAACTTTAATCAATTAAGAAGACAAAATTGGAATTGACCTATTAATACGAGCGAAAAAACCATTTAATCATTCAACTAGCTGCACTTTAAAATATAGTGTCAATAATTACATCGGCGTTCGCCAATATCTGATAGTTACACAATTATAAATTAGGCAAACCTATATGATTAAGTGTCTGTTTGTCGAAAGGTGAAAAAGCTTGATGTAATGAAAGTTGTGTTTGAGTGCGATTCCGTATTTACAATGTAAAAAAATTTCAATATCGGGTGAAGCGGCGGAACAAGGGAGAGGGAAGAGGGTGAGGTTCGGGAGTCTAGTTTAAAGTTCCACTCGGTATAGGGTATATAGTGGGAACTCCTTTTTCTCGACTAATGTATACTCCACCTGTTGAAGGCCATCGCTCAAAATTCGCTGTGTCATGTTTGTCTTACTAATGTCGAGGGATTCCAAATTACTAATTTCTTCTTTATATTCATCTCGCAATGTGACGAACTCAGTAGCATTCCATGATACTATCGTATACGGTGTTTTAGTGACCGTGTGTCTCTCGATTAGTTCGTCATAGTTCTTGGTGCTGTATTTTTTGGCATGGTTTGGCAGGCCATTGATTTTTAAATAATTCCATCGCGAAATAGCCGCCACATTCGAAATATAGCCGGTATAATGACTAGAAGAAGGCATGTGCATGCGCGAAATTCGCAAAAAATGAAAAAAAATATGAAGAAAAACGCAATATATTAATCAATAATTTTTGGTGTTAAAACTTTACAATTATTGCATGCCAAATTTCATTAAAATGCTTATTGCTAAGTCAATGTGACTTAAACTAACTTTTAAATAAAATCTTAGTGTTTCTCTCTTTACTCATCAAAATTTTCTTCTTATTTCTTAATGCTTGGTCTAAGAATAAGTAGGTACGTAGTTCATTACACCTTACAAATGGAATAATTTTTCTTGAATCCATTTGGGGTCGGATTTCATATATATATATATATATATATAGAGTATATATATATATATATATATATATATATATATATAGAATCGCGGTGTGATCCTCGTTAGATTGTTTGCCGTCGAGCTCTGATGATTATATCAATTCGATTAACGACTTCAGATTTTTTCATTTATATTTTGTAAAAGGAGATATTTATGAGTGCTGATCAACGTAACGTTAATCGTGTGCTCCGCAAATTTGATGAAAATCTCTTGTTTAAAGGTTAATAGCAGATTTTCGTGCTTAATATTTTATTTCTTTAAAAAAAATACAGATTTTCATATAAACACATTACTCATTAAAGCATACATTTTTCATTATAAACTAAGAATTGTACAGTGTAGAAAAGACAATTCATCCAGTAGATCGATTTCGTCCTTATTGGGAATGCACCACGTTATAGCTGGGTTCAAGCGAAATCCGCGGCAAATTCTAGCGATTACGCGATGAGTTCCCAATATACTGGATGAATTGCCTTTTCTACATTATACAATTCTTAGTTTATACTGAAAAATGTATTTACTTAAAGGGTCAAATCTTAAGTAGTTTATCGAATTGATATAATCATAGGAGCTCGACGGCAAGCTGTCTAACGAGGATCACACGGCGCTAACTGTTCTAACATTAATCGTCTACCATTCAAGTGTAATGAACATTACTTATTTGTACATAGATTAATAGCAGATAATAGCTTCTCTTGATTTATTGGAATACTGCTCAGTTTAAAATTTGGTCATTCGTTAATGGCAGAAGAAGATTTGCGTGAGCGCTGTACGGGTTTGGTGAGAATTTTATTATTGTTCACAAGTTGACAATATGCAATTTTTACCAACATTCGAACTCTACTTAACTACCAGAGATGTAGCCATATTTATTTTTAGCAAAACCAGATCGATATAGGCGCTACCTGTCGTAACGTCTTTTAGTCGGATGTGATAAGGAGCACGAATTTCTACATAAGTAAATAGCAGAAGACAGCTATCAATATTTTATTCTTTGCTAACCTATTTCAGATATGGTCATTTATTTCTGGGAACAAGAGACCTGCGTGTATGCTAACCGACGAAAGGTTTTATTTTTGCCATGAAAATTCGTTTTGATACTGAAAATAAAATAATATGCGGCTAATTTGCTACAAATCCAACTCACTTCCCCAAGTGGTATGGTGTCTACTCTAATGTTACAGATCTGGGATGTATAATTAGAAAATTAGGTCGTGAGCGACGCCAAATGGGATTCACCTATGAAATAGACAATCCAAATAAATCAAAATTTAGTATATCACTGACAAGTGCATGCAATACACAGTTTCATTGGTGTAATGTATGAGTTGCGTAAATGAAGAAAATAGTTCCAGGTTCGGTTCCTGGCCTCGAACATTCTAAAAAGTACTTCAAGAATTTCAAATAAGGACCAACTAAGTCTATAAAATGCATTTCCTTTGATATCTCTTGCTGTTTTTCGTTTATACTGACTGTATAATAATTATTGGTTGTTTGCTTGTTAAACGGAAAAACATATTTAATTAAAAATGTGAAATTTTTGTCTACTGTTGACTTAACCTTTATTGGTTGGAGTGTTTATGCGGATTCTCTCAGAATCCATTATAAGTGTGTCGTCCAGTTGAGACCTAATTATTCCTAAATCTGCATTCAAACTGTTCATTTGTGCAGACAATGTTCTTACTAAGTTTTCTAATCCGTTAGAAGCCATTCAATTCAACTTAACCAAGATGTTTTATTTTTCTTAATTATTTTTTGGAGTTGGCTCGTATAAAGCGTGTACATTTAGTAAAAAATACAGATATTTATTTATTTTATATTCACTTCTGCGTCTCGAAGGCCGGCTCATCTTAATTCGTGCACTTCTGCCAGGACTTTCTGGTGTATTCACTTCAGCTCTAGGATGGACAATTGGTGCGTGATTGGCTTCAAAGTTGGGTATTGCTACATATACAACAGGTGTTTATATTTTATTTATGTTTTGTGTCATATGAAAGAAAAGTTCATTTATAAAAGTTGCGATTTTGTGTATGCATGTTTGTGCGAATACCATTTTTTCAGTTTAGTTATATTTTTTGCAACCTATCTGTCAACGGTTTTTGTAATTTAAGCTGCGTATTCGCCAATTAATATGCCTGCATATGAAATGGAGGTAAATCAAATACATTAAATTGTTTTGTTATTGATAAAAAAGCATGATGTATAGCTTCGCTGTCATCGATAAATTATGGCTTAATTTGGTTGTTGCCGTTAATCTTGTGTGTACGCCGTTTTTTCAACGTTTTTTCACAGATTGTTTCTGGTTTGTATTAGTTTGTGTTCATGCAAGAAAGGAAATATTTTTATTATATAGTGTTTAAGGACTGATGAAAATATTGATAATGTTAGCTTAGGCATCATTGCTCTATCCCCACTTGGACACTTATTCTGTTACTCGTCCAATTGGGCTGTTCCTTTGTTTTTAGTTTCTGTAAAGGTCATTTTCTGGGTCATTTAGAGAATCGTCCGTTATTTATACTTATTACACAGAAGAAATTTTGTGTATTTAATGAATTGCAATATGCGAAAATGGTAGGCACGAGAAGAAATACAAGAAAAATAAATAATATTCTATTATTAGTTTTAAGAGCAGAATTATATTTTTAGTTAAATATCAACATGCATTACACACGGTATACTTATTGCGGTTTCTTTTTGTCTCCGTTAAGTTTGTGCTAATTGTTTGGCGTGTGTATTATTTTTGTAAACGTAACTAGTTATTTTTGATTTGGTTGGTTATAAAAATCATAATACTAATATCGGAGAATAATTATGGAATCTGTTAACTGATTTTTACTGCTTATAATTTACTTTACCAATTGAATATTACCTTCATAAATATTGGAATAGCAGGTGGCAGGTTAGATTTCGACAAACAATGCTTGTAAGTATCATCTTCCGTTTTATCATAACGCCTGTTTTCAATTAATTCAATGAAGTCTGCTTATGGCTTTAAGCCGGCACTAGAGGGGAGCAAGGACCGCTTACCGTTATAATCACACAATCCGTCCTAGAGTCCGACATACATTTGATTTAGAAATGAAAGAAGCCTTTCATTGTTTACTTTCAGCTTAAAATTTTAAAAATATTTAAAAATTAAGTTATTGATTCCCAAAAACCAGCAGCTTGAAAAAGCCTTCGTCTGATTTAATGTGTTGCAGTGAGTTTTGTTCAATTTCACCGATAACCTTGGCGCTTGTGTCTTGTCCATTTCAAATATTTAGTACAGCTCAAATTACTTCGCAATCAAATCCTCCATTTGAGGCAAGAATTACGATAAAACCTCGATAAAATGTACCTTTTCTATAACGCAAAATTTATGTTTCCAGAGAAAACGATCACCTTTTGTTTTGAAAATATTTCGTTTGAGTACATGACAATAAAGATGTTGCAATTAATCAAATTAATTTTGTGAGTTTTAAATAAAAACCAATCACATAGTATTTCACCTGTCGTCGAACAACATAACAAAGCTACCATCAGTCAAATGCACTGACGAGTTTCGACCTTCTAGAATCATCTCAAAGTACGACGGCAAACTGGCTAGAGAGGATCAAACTGCAATGCATATATATGGATTGGTGTTTACTTCAAGCTCGCAAACTTGATTTAAATAATTGTTACCACCACCAAAGCAATGATTGGTTGTTTAATTGTATTACCTATATATATGTGTGTGGCGAAAACTGCAAAAAGTTGATGTTCGTGACTACTAGAGGTGAGAGCCACATATCTAATTTTTCTTTCCATTAATATGCAATGTGGTTTGATCCTCGCTAGTCAGTTTGCCGTCGTATTCTGATGGTTATCATGGAAGATCAAACACGTCAGTGAGTGTGATTGCCCGTAGTTTTGCTGTGTTGTTCGACGACTGGTTTAATACAATTTTATTGGTGTTTGATTATTGATTTATAAATGTCGCAATTATTAGAAAACCAAGATATTTTACTTCTTTACCAAATATTATAACCATTCGCGCGTTTACTAAACACATTCTTTCCTCCTTTATTTGTTGTAAATGCGATTTCCACCACTTATTTTTCACCTGAATATGTGTGCTATTCAACTATTTCCCATAAGATATTCAAAAATAAGACTTAAACGTCACATGTGGACCGTCACAGGCTACTGGAATTCCGCCGTGTCTAAAATTGCAGGTTTTCTGCTACCATACTATATTGACAGCGCCGTCAGACGTCTGCCTCCTATGTATCATTGGAACCGCTCACAAATTGCAAGATCATGCAGTCTTCAAAGCGTCTTGAATGATAATTTTTATCCGATTTAGGATAAACTGAAAAAGCATATAAAAATGTTGAGACTGAATTGAATGCGCTTTAATGCCTGTTGATTAACAAAGCGTTTATCTATGTAGCATTTTCAGCTTGTTTAATTATTTGTAATTTTGTGTTAGGTGTTGTTCAATCATTAGAAAGTAAGTTAAAATAGGACCAGAAGGACGAACCAAATTCAGCATGAACGAAAGGTATAATCCCACGTGTACACTAGTTTCGTGCTTACTGGCGACTCACCAGTAGGAGCCAGTATTACGTCCTATATCCTCTGTGTATTTGGGTGAGGAATGTAGGATAATTAGACGGTACAAACTCCTATAAGAATGTGTATACCAGCAATAGTGAAGCTAACTTCATGT
>JAQBSW010011955.1:5000-18322 GCA_029291075.1 Eudiplozoon nipponicum | reverse complement strand
TTCGCAACAAACAGTATTTAACCGTAATATATTGAATTGAATGATGTCATGCTTACCGCGAAATGTGATAACTGATATCGATGAAGGCCAGAGTGTATGGTTTAACTGGAGTAACAGGTGTTCAGAAATTGTTGTAATTCTCAATTTGGGTGAACTTTAGCATAAATTTATATCCATCAGGTTGGTAACATGTACCGACTCGGAAACCATAGTGTTTGTATCCGGTACTCATCGATTTCAAGAAGGTATCAGTTACAAACACAATAGCCATAGTGTTAGTATCCTTTACGGACTCGGTATATATATTATATAGTGTGAAGGTTAGCATTGAAGTCGTATTGTCGTTGACTTGAGATTATGTTAGCTTCACTATTACAGGTTTACACATTCGTCTAGGAGATTGTACCGTCCCTAGTATTCCACATTTCTTCTACCAAATATATGAGTGGTTACAAGGGGCGTAAAACCGGCTCCTACTGATGGAGTCGCCAGTAAGCGCGAAACGAGATGTGCATGAGATTATACTTTCCGTTCATGCTGCCTTTGGTTTATCCTTCAGGTCACAACTGAACTAATTTGTTACTAGGTTCGCAAAACCTAATACATACTTGCATATATATTAGTTCTTCGCAACAAACAGTATTTAACTGTAATATATTGAATTGAGATGATGTCATGCTTACCGCGAAATGTGATAACTGATATCGATGAAGGCCAGAGTGTATGGTTTAACTTGGGTAACAGGTGTTCGGAAATTGTTGTAATTCTCAATTTGGGTGAACTTTAGCATAAATTTATATCCATCAGGCTGGTATCATGTACCGACTCGGAAACCATAGTGTTAGTATCCGGTACTCATCGATTTCAAAAAAGGTATCAGTTACTAACACAATAGCCATAGTGTTAGTATCCTTTACAGACTCGGTATATATATTATGTAGTGTGAGTTAGCATTGAAGTCGTATTGTCGTTGACTTCAGATTATGTTAGCTTCACTATTACAGGTTCACACATTCGTCTAGGAGATTGTACCGTCCTATTATTCCACATTCTTCTACCAAATATATAGTGGTTAAAAGGGCGTAATACCGGCTCCTACTGATGAGTCGCCAGTAAGCACGAAACGAATGTGCATGAGATTATACTTTCCGTTCATGCTGCCTTTGGTAAATCTTTCTGGTCACAACTAGACTAATTTGTTACTAGGTTCGCAAAACCTAATACATACTTGCATATATATAAGTTCGTCGCAAAAAACAGTATTTAACTGTAATATATTGAATTGAATGATGTCATGCTTTCAAAAATGATAACTGATATCGATGAAGGCCAGAGTGTATGGTTTAACTGGAGTAACAGGTGTTCGGAAATTGTTGTAATTCTCAATTTGGGTGAACTTTAGTATAAATTTATATCCATCAGGTTGGTATCATGTACCGACTCGGAAACCACAGTGTTAGTATCCGGTACTCATCGATTTCAAAAAAGGTATCAGTTACTAACACAATGGCCATAGTGTTAGTATCCTTTACAGACTCTGGTATATATATTATATAGTGTGAGTTAGCATTGAAGTCGTATTGTCGTTGACTGGTGTATATTGCTTCACTGTACAAGTTTACAGTCGTCTAGAGATTGCTTTGTCCTATTATCCCACATTCCTCACCCAAATATATAGTGTTTAATGGGCGTAATACCGGCTCCTACTGATGAGTCGCCAGTAAGCACGAAATGAATGTGCATGAGATTATACTTTCCGTTCCTGCTGTCTTTGATTTATCCTTCTGGTCACAACTGAACTAATTTGTTACTAGGTTCGCAAAACCTAATACATATTTGCATATATAATAGATCTTCGCAACAAACAGTATGTAACTGTAATATATTGAGTTGAATGATGTCATGCTTACCGCGAAATGTGATAACTGATATCGATGAAGGCTAGAGTGTATGGTTTACCTGGAGTAACAGGTGTTCGGAAATTGTTGTAATTCTCTATTTGGGTGAACTTTAGCATAAATTTATATCCAACAGGTTGGTATCATGTACCGACTCGGAAACCATAGTGTTAGTATCCGGTACTCATCTATTTCAAAAAAGGTAACAGTTACTAACACAATAGCCATAGTGTTAGTATCCTTTACAGACTCGGTATGTATATTATATAGTGTGAGTTAGCATTGAAGTCGTATTGTCGTTGACTTTAGATTATGTTAGCTTCAATATTACAGTTTACACATTCGTCTAGGAGATTGTACTGTCCTATTATTCCACATTCTTCTACCAAATATATAGTGGTTAAAGGGCGTAATACCGGCTCCTACTGATGAGTCGCCACTAAGCACGAAACGAATGTGCATGAGATTATACTTTCCGTTCATGCTGCCTTTGGTTTATCCTTCTGGTCAAAACTGAACTAATTTGTTACTACGTTCGCAACACCTAATACATACTTGCATATATATTAGCTCTTCGCAACAAACAGTATTTAACTGTAATATACTGGTTGAATTACCTTTTCTATACAATAAAATCCTTAGTTTATACTTTCATATGTACGTTATTAACATGACAGGTGCTTATATCAGGATCGCAAACTTGATTATAATAAATGTTATCACCACGCACGTAACCAATATTCGTTTAATTATATAAATGTTCATTTCAATACCACTTCCCCATATAGTGTGGTTTCTGTCAAATAATGATAGATTGAAGATGATCAGTTGTAACTTTGTATCTAAATGGATGCAATATGAACTCCACCTAAAAGAAAAAAGACTATCCGAGTTACATGAATTAGTATATAACCGAAATTGTATGTAATGTGCAGCAGGGTGTCTCAGTGGTTAGAGCTCCCAATTCCGAAGCAGACGTGCTCATTTTCGAGCCATATCCGCGGCAAATTCTGGCCAGTATGTGATGAGTTTCCAATATGGACGAAACCGGTCTACTGGACGAATTGCCTTCTCTGCACTGTACAATAATTAGTTTATGCTGACAAATTTATGTGCTTAACAAGTCAGGTGTTTATATCAAGATCGTTACCTTGATTATAGTAATTTTTATCATCGCTCGCGCAACCAATGTTCGTTTAAAAATTTAGGCGTTTTTTATTTACTATTTCTCTATGCATTAGTGACTACGCCAGAAGAGTGATTAATTAATATGTTATGGTCCGAAATAAATGGACTATCCTTCTTGTGCAATTCGGGTAACCTAAAAAGGTTTCATCTAGTTTACTGGTGTAGAAATACAAGTATGTGTGGATGTATAAAACAAACATGAAAGGCAACAATGTCTTTTATGCTTATTTAAATAGAGGTTGCGATCTTGATATAAACATCAATCCTATATATATATATATATATATATATATATATATATATATTTGTCAGTATAAACTGCATTTTATGATGGTAAAGAAAATTCATCCAGTTGATCGAAGTTGTCCTTATTGGGAACTCTGCTCCGACGTCTGTTGATATAATCACTTAGCCACCCTGATACTTTTATATGTATTTCTGAGAATTAGCCTAAAGTCCCTAAACTTTTCCATTCTGAATGTCTAATTGATGCTTTCAATCAAATAAGTACTTTCCTGTCTTAGCGATGATCACTGTATTTTCTTGTCTATGCTAAACCACGTGTTGTTATAAACATCAATCCTATTATATATATATATATATATATATATATATATATATATATTTCGCTCTTATTAACTATACTGCAATACAATGTTCGATTTCTATGAAAATATCTCAATTAATAAAATTTTACTCTATTAATAAATAATTAATTAATTTTGGATGTCGGCGAAAAGACCAAACTAATATCGGAATGAGGATAACCAAGAAAAATTTTCATTCTCATTACGCTTATACACCCTGTTCGCCAGGATACAGAACTAATCGCGTAGAATAGTTAGATACTGTTTTTTTGCGGAGAACTAACATATATGCAAGTATGTATTAGCTGTTGCGAACCTAGTAACAAATTAGTTCAGTTGTGATCAGAAGGATAAACCAAAGACAGCATGAACGAAAAGTATAATCTCGTGCACAATCGTTTCGTGCTTACTGGCGACTCATCAGTAGGAGCCGGTATTACGCCCTTTAACCACAATATATTTGTGTGAGTAATGTGGAATAATAGGACGGTACAATCTCATAGACGAATGTGTAAACCTTAAGTAGTGAAGCTAACTTCATATAAGGTCTCGACAATGATTTAAAACAGGACAATTAGGAGTCGGTGTTGTCATTAACTTATGAACTGAAGCTTGTATAACTGAAGGGATCCCTGTAAACAGCTGACTTTGTGCGATACGCCTGAGGATGTCTGCTAAACTCATAGTCAAATACATTAATCAACATTGCATTTTCACTGTGTCTACACTTACTTCCTCCGATTGTAGCTCAGTCGACAACAATAATACTTCCGATTCAAATGTAAGTTCTCTACAATTAAGAGCGGGAAGGTCAGATATATTCTTGGCTATGTATGATAGGAATACTGAAGGCCGGCGCTTAAGCGACTCAAAGTTGCATCTGTTTGGCAGATACTCTTTAAGCTCAAAGCGCAACGATGATGGTGAACGACTGATTGATAGCTGAGGGGAGCATAGATTATACTTGAGTTGCACAAACTTCAGACTTAGTGCAGGGCGCCACACCAATTGGCGCCAGCCAGCTCCCGGACAACTGTGGAATTAAATAAATCATTTAGATATCAGTTATGAATGATGTGGTTACACCAAAGACTGTCGCTCGCTCTGGAACACGTATGCCGAATCGGACCATGCACTTATCCGTTTCAGATTTGCGATCAAATTTTTCTGTACACTAAGTAAAAATAAGCCTCCAATAAATGTATGCAGACTCGAACAGTCATCATTCTAAAAAAAACTCGTGAATTCGTTTTAACCAGAAACGCCTAAGAGATGATTGCAACAATAGTCTAAAGACTTATTACATCTTTCGAATTCATAGGTGGGCTGGATATGTAAATGTTACAATTATCTTACGCACCTGCGTCAGTCCCGATTTCCGAAAGTATGCATGCATCACCATTGGGTAATGCTACTCTCGAACAACCATTAGAGGAAGTAATGCGGAATGCAATCCTAGTTCCTAAACGTCGCGAATCTGTAGGCCCCGATGATTTGATTCCGAGATTATTTAAAAATAGTGGTGACAATTTCTAAAGCTTTGAATAACCTTTTTCGTATTTTATTGAATGACGAGACTGTGTCAGGTTCTTGAAAGGAATCGACCAGGATGCCCATCTTCAAACCAGGCAATCGTAATTCATGTGATAACCATTGTTATATAAGCTTAATTCCAGCCGTATCCAGATTAATTGATCCGATTAACTTATATCAACTCAGCGCTTCGCGCGAATCACTCACAAGAGAAGAACAAGCCGGACTCCAGCTACGACAAGATTTTATAGATAATATTTTACATCGCCGTCAATAAATAGCCACCCTTTTAGATTACATGGGTGCATTTGACTCGGTGCACAACATTGATCTATTCGATTTTATGTTTAAAAATGGTGTGCTCACTAAATTTTAAAACACTAAACGGGCTGTTTAAAAGAACAATTCTGGTGGTCAAAGAATGCAGAATCAATTTTCGGAAAAATTCACAACTTGCAATGGTGCTCGTCAAGGATGTTCACTTTCCACTGAACCTAAGCAATTGATGCCATTTATAACTATACTCTTCCATACGTTCAGGATGCAAACATCGAGGTTCTCCTCAGCAGTAGATTCGTCGTTCCTAACTGTGCAGGAGATATTTTATTATCGGAAGACTGCTGCCGCTGACATGCTATTTTTATTTCTTTTTTTAATAAAATTTTACGTTACTGTTAATCTATTTTTCTCTTTCATTCATGTTTATTATGTAGTGAATTATCATGTATCGAATGTTGTCTCATTACTGCCTGTGATGACGGTTTGCGTGTATACATAGTTATGTGTTTATATATATGTTTAGTTATATATTTATGCATGCATGTATGTATATATACTATATATATATAGTATGTATATATATATATATATATATATATATATATGATTGTAAACATGTTTGTATCTGTGTATGTATGTTTGTTTATCCTTGTAATTATGCATGTATGTTTGTATTTATGTATTAATGCATCTATATGTGTATGTATGCATACGTGCATGTGTATTGGTATGTGTATGTATGTAGGTACTTTTATACATGTATGTATCGATAGATGGATTGATAGATAGTTGCATGTATGTATTTTTATATATATACATGGATGTTGTTTTGCAAGTTAAATGCATTTGTATAATAAAATGAACAGTTTACAGCTATTACCCGCGTACGCAAAACGCGGCATTGATAACCTGAATGCTTACACACCGCAAAATATTGAGTTCAAAATGAACAATAGTTGTGCGGGCGGCGGTGATAACAAATACTTTAAGCAAGTTTGCAATCTTGATATAAACACCTGACCCATTATGCACGTTCATTTTTCAGTATAAACTATGTATTGTATAGTATGGAAAAGGAAATTCATCCATTATACCGGTTTTTTCCTTATTGGGAACTCCTCACATACTGTCCAGAATTTTCCGTGGACAGGGTTCGAACCTGAGCATTTCTGCTTCAGTATCTTTTGCTCTAACCACTGAACCACTCTGGCGTACGTTACAGAATGACACATCTGTAGATGTCTGTCTAAAGCCTCAAACCCATTGCAGAATTTGTCAGGAAGTGTGCGAAATTTGGACGCTGACACATTTTTTACAAATATATGGTGGATTTTGGCATTGGTAAGAATCCTACTGGTGTGATCGCCACGCTTTCTGACAATATGCCACCCGGGGATGCTAAGAATCTAGCTAACCTCAAGTACGGTATGTTTTTTTAGTAAATTCTAGAAACCGATGCCGTTGCTGCCAATATTTCTAGCGAAGAGCCACATTCCTACAGCTCCGATTTCTGCGCAGTCTCTACGTAGATTTGCATCTAAATGAGCAGAAATCACTTGGATGCCGGAACATCGCTTTAGAGCAGAAGTCAAATCTTATAGATTTTCATTTTGCTGAATGGTTGAGAGTTGACGCGTATAGGCTTCAGTTTCTGCGAGTCATGATGCCTACACAGAACCCACCATAAGCCAGACGGCTTTTTTGTAGCTTTCGCTTCCACACTAGATAGCAGAATTGCAGCACAAAAACTACCTGGATGATATTTGCATTAGGCTATGCGGATAATATCTTTTTTCCGTGAGCGAAGATCTAATTAGATCAATATAGATTTTTCGAAGGAATTCTATTCTCCTTCCAATCAGCGATGTGGATATCACGAATGTGCAGGTTGCGATTCCTAGAAAACTAACTTTCTCTTGAAACAACAGCTTTTACATTCCAAGAAGGAATGGGTAGACTATTCTTGAGCTTAAATGACACATCGAGAGCATCAAAGACAGTTGGAAGCTCACCGTGCGTATTTCTGCATGTGATCTACTTTATTACAAAGTAGACAGCATTGAACTAGTGTAAATTAATTCGGCATTTAATGACTTTTACTGGTAGTACTGAAATTCTCATCAAGCAAAAATCGACATTTGCCCGATAGTCTGCGCGATGGAAGCTATTAGTGATCTTGAATATGATCATACAACTATTTCATCATACATATAGTATATATATATATATATATATATATATATATATATATATATATATATATATATATATGCATGTGTGTTTATGAGGCGTTGATTTATATTTATTGACGGCTTGATACTTGGTCGTATTCAACTGTCGGAAATTGTCATAAATAGCTGTAACTTTAAAAAAATGTCAATGCATCATTTTTTTAATGAGAATTCCACATGTGCCATAGTTTGTGTTTGATTGTGTACAGTGTGTGTCTGAACGTCCAGGCGATGAAACCAGGAATAAGGCTTTGAACCGTTAATCCATCAATATTGATTGATTAGGGAATCTATAGAAATTAAATCTAGAGATAATATTATGAATGAAACAGCTGTTGAAAAATCCTTAGGTCCGATTTGGAATACTGCACTAGCTAGTGGAAGAAAAAGGCGATTGCATGAATTGGTAACTGAAGCTAGCTCCAGTAAAAGATTAAGAACATCAGATTAAGATTGACTAATTAGTGGGCTTTTATTCAACAAATGAATAAACAATTATTATGAATATAGTCTTCAAAATTTCATCTCTAATTGTTCATTTGATTTTAAAACAAATAGTGATTTCAACCTTAATTTTCTGTTTTACACCCCCACCCTACCCATTGGAAATATTATAATAATACAATAGTTATAAGTAATAATTTGTCTGACGCGTGCAAAGGGTAAATTAATGTCTATTGACTGCAGTTTCATTTAGATGTACGTACATGTGTATCAAAATAAAATAATTTAACCAAGTTTTTTAGTTATGCATACACATACACATGGACATGCGTGGCGTGCGCCAATAACTGTTATTAACTTCTCTATCTTGAGTACAACCTAGTGGTTTGAATTGTAATTTAACATGTGCAATAGTCTTTCGGACTTCTGGTTTAATCACTCATGGCATGTTTTTATGACGAGTGTTTTCTGAATTATGGGTCTCCCCCATCTCAGTTACGTCATTTACACTGAGTGTGTTAAAAACGAATAGTTATTGCATGCAATTGATAAATTATTATTCAGCCACTCTGGTCGAAATTAGTTAGATGAAAACAACGGTTATGAAAATGTACACACACACAAATATGTGACACGCGAATATCTAATGAAAGGTCAGTCTGAGGTATATAAATATTATGACTAGAGGAAATAAAACACTTGCTTCATTTGTTTCGTGAGATGCAACTGATGAAGGCCTACGGTAAGATGGGCCGAAATATCTTTCTAAAAGAAAATTACTGGAACAATGAAAGCTGCGTTAGTCAAAACGCAGATCAGGTAATTTCAATTAATCCAGGTGCGAAACACGGAAACTCCTTCAATCCATCAATATATTTGGTACTTCAATTTTCATCGGATAGAACACAGTGTCGATGCTTTCAGAGCTGCAGTGTTTAATAGGGACTCGTTTATCAAAGAGGCATGCATGTCGTGCACTTGGAAACGCGGACGGTTCAGTGTACTGCAGATTATGTAGCTCAAATCGGCTTCCCATGGCAACTAAACATAGTACGCTTACATCTGACGGAATCTGACGAGAACGCGATGATATTTTTTCTTCTCCACAATTGCCTGAAGAGCCCTCCCATCTGGAGCGGTAGCTTGATTCAGATATCCGCCCTGTGTTAATCCACATTTTATTCGACAATTTTATATTTCGCACCAGTCGATGCGGTATGGAATCATCATCATTATTATTGTCCTATTCGTGATTATCTGTGGACAATAAAAGAAATACAGATTGCTCCTTCCTTGTTGTGGATTTGACTGCATTTTTCTTGCGCCGGACAATTGATAGCACTCGTAGGTCGGTAAAATATTGAATGTTGTACATTTTCAGGTGATCTGATAAATTGGCCTTGATTGATGAGTTCTCAATTGTCACTTCTTTTTTAACCCTTCCATCAGCTGATTGTCTGAAAATGACACTTGATATCTGTCTTATGTTTCGTGTCATCTTGTGCTTAGAGACTGACCACCTAAGACTAACGCTCACCATCGGCCCACAAATATGTTTTAAGGGGTTCTCCACTTAGATGGTCTGCTGCCAATGACTAATAAGTGACGACTGTTACTAATATATGTTCTTAATGTCGCAGAAGATGCCTTAGCTCCTTTTGATATTAGTAGAAGCACTTACGCCATGTGCCGGCCAATAGCGAGACTGGTTGCTAGAAGCTATTGGAGACGCTTGCCATAGGTGTATTAGCAATGCGAAACACAATATATATGTATATGCTATCGTAAAAAACGTGTCATCTCATGAATTTGTGCGCTTCTTGTTTATAGACGGCAATTAACCTTAAAACCCATTAAATTTGGGGTAATATATATTTGTTAAATTTTGATATCTTATTTTTTATGGTGCACGCATTGCTAAACATAAAAATATTGCAAAACTTAGTGCTAAATGGATGAAGAAGTCGCAGGTTTTAAGAATCAAACTTACTTAGTGCCAAAAATTCGGAGTAATGCGATAGAAACAGTACTGGAGCCTCTTCTACGCTATAAAGTACTTAGTTTATACTGACAAATATATGTACATAATGGTTCAGGTGTTTATATCAAGATTGCAACCTTGATTAAAAGTAATTGTTATCACCGCCCGCACAATCAATGTTCGTTTAAGTATTGGAGCTCTTCTGTGCTTGCGGCCTCATTATATTTTGCTTAATATGGTCATTGAGTGCTAGATTATGTGGCCTTCCGTCATTTTGAAATTACGCTTTGGCTCTTTATTTACGTTGGACTTATTCGCACCAATCATTTATGCTTTATCTGTTTTCGAATTCAGGTTCTCACTATTTTTGAACTATACTTTCGGAGATATATAGAGATAAACCATGATTTTCTGCGTGTGTGTGGTGATATCAATTGTTTAACTCAAGGTTACGATCCAGATTTAATTATATATATATATATATAGAGAGATATATATATATATATATATATATATATATATATATATATATATATATATATAGTGTAGGAACATTGGTTGCGAAGGCGGTGATAATAATTATTATAATCAAGGTTGTGGTCTAGATATGAGCACCTGACATTAATTACTTACATATGTCAGCATCAACTAAGCATTTTATAGTGTAGAAAAGGCAATTCATCAAGTAGACCGGTTTCGTCCATAATGCGAACTCATCATGTACTGGCCAGAATTTGCCGCGGACAAGGCTTGAACATGGGCACGTCTGCTTCGGAATCTGGGGCTCTAACCACTGAGCCACCCTGCCGCACACTAAACTACACATAATTTTCAGTTATTTACTAACTAAAGTAACTTGGTTTGTCCATTTTTTCCATTGGGTGGACCTCATATGGCTTCCATTTAGACCCAAAGTTCCAACTAACCATCCAAAATCTGTCATTATTAAACAGACACCACACCACAAGGGGGAGTGGTATTTAAATGAACATTCATATAATAAAACGAAAATTGTTTACACGGGCGGTGATAACAATTATTATAGTTCAGGTTGCGGTCAGCTGCTCAGGGGTTAGAGTACCAGACTCTGATGCAGACGCGTCCAGGTTCGAGCCCTGTCCGCGGCAAATTCTGGCCAGTACATGATGAGTTCCCAAAACCGGTCGACTTGATGAATTATCTTTTCTACACTATACAGTTCTTAGTTTATACTGACATATGTAAATAATTAATGGGTCAGGTGCTTGTATCAAGACCGCAACCTTGATTATAATAACTTATCTACTAGTTTGTTTTGTAAAGCCTGTGATGATGGGTTGACTGAATTAGGCGGCCGACTACGGCCACCGAAGCATATTGAATAGATAAAACCTATGGAATTCAGCATGTGTTACTCAAAACGCAGATCAGGTAATTTAGATTAATCAAATTTCGAAATTTTTTCATTCTTTTTTACTTAGGCAGTGGACGGTGTCAACCATGTCTCGATGGCCGATCGTACATGGGCTAACGGGGCTATGGCGGTGGTGTCACCAGGGCGTGGTGGATTTCCGACCGGCAATCGGATCTCCTATAAAATACCACATGAGCCCGACGACGGCACCATGACTCGGCGTGTGTTCCCCGCCACAAAAGGGTTCAACAGCCACAGGATTCCATGGACTCCTGGACAGTACCCCGTACTTCCGAATGGCGAATGAGCTCTCAACAGCCACCGGCAACCATGCAACTTACTGCTGCCTTGCAGACTGCGCTTGGATGTGCAAAGGCTAGAGGTGCGTCCTCGATCAAAAAGCCGAGTGGTGAGGGGACACCACTTGTACCAAATTCCCAAGAAACTCCATGAAATGTTACAATTCAATGGAGCCGGCTTATCCTCCAAAAGGAGTCAGCCGCAGTAAAGTAAAGTAAGTGTGCAGTGGACCGGTTTTGTCCTTCTTCGGAACTCTTCGAGTACTCTTCAGAATTTTGCCATGAACAAAGTTCGAACCTGTGCACTTCTTTTGAATGTCTGCGCCTGTCCACTGTCCCACCTTAACCGCTCGCTCAACACAATTTTCATTCAAATAGTACCTTATTCTTTGGTAATCATTCCAACGGTTGAAGACTGTGATGTTGTCTTAGAACTAAAGTTCCAATTAGTCATCCACGATTACCTTTTCTACCTCATGCAATACTTAGTTTTATACTAATAAATGCATACATAATAGGATTAGTGGCTATATCAAGCTCGTAACCTCCATTTAAATAATTGATCATTTAAGTTTTGCTTCAAAAATTAAATTATGACGAAGAGTTTATATATTATATGTTTTGAGTCGTTGATATGTTAGCAGGTCATGTCTTTAAATGAATGTTAGTATTTTATTTTATTTGTGTACAATTATAATGTGACCGCCAGTCGCACGCAGTACGTGCCAATTAATATGGGGAAAAGTTTACTATATTTTAGAAGCCAATTAAAGATATATCGAATAACCAGTAAAAGATAAGCAAATAATAGTAAGTTTGGTTTTGACGATATGCTTCTCGTCATAAATACATTGACATGTCGTTTCAAAAAAGAGCTCGTTTGATCATAATTTAGATTCACCAAACAAGCCCAAGTGATATTTTCTGCTTCTTCTGACGAATTGTGCAAAAAGAACGTCACCATGATGAAGTAAATTATTCTCATTTGGTTGGATTCATCCAACAGGTGTCTAGTAGACGTCATGTAATAATGCAATGTGATGGATGAACAAGAAGAGATTAAATTTGTTGTGTAGGATAATGCTAACCGGAAATTTTGTCTTAGATAATTGAATAAATACAAATGTTTCATGCGGTCGGACATTTCATTTAAAAATAAGTGTTCGTTTACCAGACCATAGTTTAGATTAAATAATTCTAGCCCAAGTGACTTTTTCGGATTCTCCTGACGAATTGTGCAATACGAACGTCTCCATGAGGAATTAATTTATTTTCATTTCGTTGGCTTCATCGACCAGTTGTCGAGTATACATCATGTACTCATGCAATGCGGATTAATTAGAAGCGAATATATTGGTTTTACAGTTTTCCGCTTAGCGGGAATTTTGTCTAAAGTAATAAAAGAAATACAGTTATTCTATACGATCTTATTTGCCTTTTAATTAGTATTGGTTTATGAAAACTTGCTTGTTTACTGGACCATAATTTT
>JAQBSW010011954.1:0-18326 GCA_029291075.1 Eudiplozoon nipponicum | reverse complement strand
ATATTAGAAACGTGGTATCGCATTGAAATTGTATTTTTAAAAAAACCTAATTATATGAGTTTATGAATTTTAGGCTTACGCGATTATGCAGAATTGGTGAAACTTAAACCTAAGAAAGTATAGCTATTTGTATATCACGTCCTATCCGCATACAATGTTTACAATTACAAGTCAGTTTGATGAATATTACAACAATAAAATAACCAATTGTACAGTAGGCTGCAAGTACGAAAATTTGCTCAAATTAATACCTCTGAGCAAACAAGCAAATATTATGAACTGGTGTACCTAAAAATGACATTAGAAATCTAGGAAAGAGCAATTAACAAAGCAATGAGTTATCGATTTATGTCTTCATCTTTTTGGCTCATTATTTGAATCAAGATTAAAAGCGAATATAAATTTCCAAATAAGGTTCATGGAATAGGATTTTAATGCTCCTTGACTCGTCACAGCACAGGTAGTGATCCATTATCACAAGAAATAAAAATACTAAAGCTAATTGTGACTTCAGTGCACCTGGAATTTCACTAAAATCTTCAATACTTTGAGGCGGCAGTAGTCTTAGTTAGATTATAATTTAACAAGACCTATCTTGTATTTTCAGCCTAATTGATCTATTTTAAGCAGTGATTTTTTGGACGTATAAAATAAAACCTCGTAGCGTAACCGCTTCTATTCCATAGATGATTACAGAATAAGACTGAACCTGTTGAAAAATTTCAATGAAAATGTTATTCGAGATATGTTTATAACAACAGGATGCATATATTTATTTTAATACACTTGTCGTACATCCGAATACGACGAATAACTGAGAAAAGTGTTATTTCCGAACATTTCGATTATTATCATATTCATGATTGATAGTCGGGGTTTGACTAATTGCACTTAAAAATTCATATTAGTTGGAATCTTCCACATTTCTGGATGCAGATTATGCTTTTTTACGCGGTGAGTTGATTCTGATTTGTTCCGATAATTTGAAAGCCTCAGATCGACGCTTTCTTACACATGGAAAATGTGCGGAAATTTTGATAATATCACTGTGCAACAGCAATCCTTCAAGAAATATTTTATTTTAAAACCGGTTTTATTTTCTGAAAAAAATGTTAATATTATCAAGCACAAATCTGACATATTGAAATGATTTTTATAATCTATATTTAAAATTAGTCAACCTTCGGTAAAACTGACTGAATTACCTTTTCGGAAGCTCCAGGATGTTAAGACACGCTTAACTAATGTTTTATTATAGCACGTATAAATGTTACTCATTATGTCGACAATTTACAAAAATTGTAGACAAACTCACGTGGTGGTGGAATGTCTGGAAGGTTCGGCTCAGGTGGGAACACTTTTCCAGGCTTGGCCGCACCTATATTGTGTTTAAAAAGAAAATAGAATGTTATTTTGTGCTACTTTATGTTTGCTTTCTTCATTTAGAAAAATTATTTCGCCCTATTTATTTGCATGTCGCCATAATCTCAGTTACGTTTGTTCACCTTAAAAAGTTCACATATGACAGAATGCAGAATTCGAGGTTTCCTTTGCCAGATAATTCTTCAGTGTTGATAATTAAAACGCCTATTACAAAGGCTGGACTGTCTGTCTTGCAATATTCTTAACACAATACTATCTCTATGATGGATCTCCATATTTTCCGCTTCATATTAGGCATCAGTTAGAATAGAATAATAATGACCGTTGTCATTAAATCATGAGCAACTACTTTTACCGCGACAAAACTTCATGCGATTACTTTACGTTTCAGTAAACAAGCGTCATTAAATATCATTTCTATAGATTTTTCGGACTTGCAAATGAACAAGTCCCATAATATAAACAGTTTGCTATCCTCGGAAGTATTTCACAATAGAGGAAATTTGAGATTTTAGTTTATTTGTAAGTCTGCGTTTCTATCTTTTATCACCACAAGAGATATTGACAATTTTAAAATAGAATTGCTTATCTATATTTTGCCAAATCTGATCATAAGAAAGAATATAAACGCGCATAAAATGCGCAGATAATCCCGTCAAATTTCGATGATGATACTGCCCTCGAGCACGTCACTAAATTGCATGCAATCATTAAGAATAATTCCGGAGCTTAAATCATAAAATGCTATCTGTTTGGAAAGATGTCAGACCGCCCAACTCCAGTAGATTTGAAATAAAAAAGACTATTAGATAATCAATTTGATGGAATAAAGAAGACAGAAGAAAACCTTTATGTGTATAAATAAAAAAATTTCGGTCGCGACAATTTTTTATCGGAATAAAATTAGCTACAGCACGAAGAAAGAAACAAAACGATCATCTAAGAAACCGAAAGGTGGCTCAGTGGTTAGGGCAAAAAATTCTGAAGCATATGTGCCCATGTTTGAGCCCTGTCCGCGGCACATTCTAGACAGTACATGAACAGTTCCCAATAGTAACGAAACGGATCTATTGGATAAACTGCCTTTTCTACATTATTCAATGCTTAGTTTATACTTATTAATGTATGCACAAAATTGGGAATGGCGTTTATATGAAGATCGCGACCTTGATTTGAATACTAAGTAACAATTCCTTGAAGGACGACAGAAAAGTGTGGCCGTGAACACTAACAAATGGTGATGCTGACATTGCGCTGAGACCAAAGGATATATCAATATGTACCAAAAACAAGGTAAATGCGTTATTATCCATATTTAATTTGTCACCGGGTTGAGAAGAATGACCTAATCATAAAAATGTATACTATAACTGCAAATAGATTAAACCGAATTGAGCATTAGAACTAATTGCTTATATGGCGGGAGATATCTGCTTAAATCTGGTCTTCTGATTTTTGTACTGAGTCATTATATTTCTGACGAGGTACTATAAATGAAGTATAAAAACGTTAAATAATATTATGAAAGATTAGATCGATTGACATTTGCATTTGTTAGTATTAATGGTGTGGAGGTCTTCGAAGTGATGGGATTAATCAGGACGTAGTCATCATGAATACTGACACTACGTGTACTTTTAGATGAGAATCAATCTGATTATTGGTGAGATACTAGTACAAGGCATGAAACAACGAAAGAAAACCGTGGATATTTAAAATTTATGATGACACTGCGTGACAAAATCAAACAGCATTCAAAATGTGCACATTAGAATATATGTTGCGACCATGCATTGTTTGGTTCATCCCTCAGGTCATATTTGAAGTAATTAGTTATTAGATGCGCTACGCGTAATATACAATTGCATACGCATTAGCTCTCCTCAACAAATAGTATCTATATTTAATATAATTAAACAATCAATGATAGCGCTGGTGGTGTTAAAAATTCTTTAAATCAAGTTTTCGAGCTTGCTATTAACGCCAATCCTATCGTATTTGACCATTCGTAAAACAACATCGCAAAACTAGTGTCCGTCACGCGTTCTGACGCGTATCTAACTGTTATATCACTCAGATGTCTGTCAAATTGTCCTGCCCTGAACTAGAAGCAACTTATGACTATTTTGATCTTCTGAGTTTTGATTCTGACAGCATATGTGCATGACTGAACAAACATCCACGCTAACCATGCGTTATCACATATACAAATCGAACAATATTTTGGTCATAGGTAATTTTTATTCTCTATGCTTCTACTCCGATTGTTCCGCAGTGTGACCAGGATATTGTTATTTTGTTCAATAAATTGTAACTACCAGTAAGTGATGTGCAAATATTGTATGCATTATGAAGATGATTTAAATCTTCAAATTTAATTGTAAATATGTATGACTTAATCATCTTTGATAAACTGTATACGTTCTTTATTTCACTTTTAATTGCGGCATCCGTCATTTCTGACTCCAAATAAGTCAGTTATAATAAAAATTCCACAAGTGTATGCTATGATATGCCCTTGTTTCGTTTGATTAAACTTAATGTAAGTGAACAAATTACCGTATATTTTTTGAATACCAGCTATATCATCGTCGTCCAGCTTAACCTCCTGCCATGTGCTGAGATAATAGGGATACATAATGGAACTGGCGACCGAAGAGTGTCCCAGTCCAAGACTGTGACCCAACTCATGAACTGCCACCGACACCAAATTTCGGTATTCTGTTATTTTTAAAACAAAACAGAAATTTAATGCTACATGTTTAATTGTACATTAAGTTAGAGAAAATAATTTATGAGATAGAAAGCCATATACAAATAACTTTATCAATCGTTGGCTTCAGGATATTTAGCGCTATTTGTCAGTTCATTATAAAAATAACAACAACAACTACATATTAACAAAGTAAGGTAACAGCAATAATAATAATAATAAAAATAATAATAATAATTATTATTATTATTATTATTATTATTATTATTATTATTATTATTATGAAATAATGAATTATTATAATATAATTGTTAGCACCTACAATATTATTAATAATAAACTATAATAATACCAAACAGACACCACACTAGATGGAGAAGTGGTATTAAAATGAACATTTATATAACTAAACGAACATTGGTTGCACAGGCGGTGATAAAATTTACTATAATCAGGGTTGCGATCTTATACTGACAAATGTATGTACTTACAGGGTCAGGTGTTTATGTCAATATTGCAAACTTGATTATAGTAAACAATAATACTAGTAATCTTAATAAAAGAACATTAATAAAAAATATTATTATTACCGTATTTTTATTAATAAATAATATTAATAAAAATTCTAAGTAATAATAACAATAATATAATAATATGAGGTATTATTATTTATATTAATAAATATCTTTTTTTATTTCTATCGCATTAATAAAAGTGTATTAATAAAAAATTAGTATTAGTACAGTAATATTATTAATAAATAATATTAATAAAAATTATAAATAATAATAACAAAATTATAATAATATGAGGTATTATTATTTATAATAATTTATATCATTTTTTTATTTCTGCCACATTAAACTGCTTAAAAGTAATCTAGTAAATGTTCTAACTAAAATTATAAGCATGGATTAATCGCTCGTTTTTGTCTTCCTGTCCCTTACTCTGAGCCGATTGGTGGTGAGTCTGAATTTTGCTTGCCAACTATTATGCATTTAAATGTAAATTTCTGTTAAAAATAAGATCATAACTTTATGAATGATATGCAGACATCGTTTGCCCAAAATATGTCAGTAAAGCGTTGATGATCCAAGTAATTAAATTTTTTATATTGTCATGATCGTACGTGATCTTTAAAAGGAAATTCCTCAGGAGCTCGATCGAATTAAACATCAGGCATCACATCAGCTACACTTAAAATACCTGATTTCTGCCATATTGCTTAACCTTGTAAAATATTAAGAATTACAAGTTAGAGCTTAATCAAATTTTACAAAATCTACGTTTCTGAATTTTAGTGGTAGGGGCTTTATCAGAGATTCCTGTAAATGAAATCCATACTGCATGAGAACCATTTTACTATTATTTTCCAGCAAATTCGTAAAACACATTCACTTTTTTAACTAGACGAAGCCGATTTTTAATTGAATGAGCCAGGCATTTGACTGCATAAAAATTGCTTTATTTTTATTTGACAGAATATAGTTTCAAAGCAGTGATTAAAATGACTGTTACTATCAAATTTACTAACCTCTACTAAATTGATTGACTCATTTTATGTTCAGTTGAACAAACATACGGTGAGAATAAATACTGTCGCTTATTTTTTATTGACCTATAACATTAGTAACATGTGATTTTTTATAGATAATGTGTTCAGATATCGCAGAAACCTTAGTACATAATCTGTTTTAATGTGACAGATTTTTGTTGAAGCTGACTGTAATTAGCAGCTCTAGTTCGTGCAATTAAAGGGACGATACAGCCAATCACATTAATGTTTTTTAAAGTATTTCTTCTCAAATGAGATGTGACTAATTGTGCCAAATAAATCGTTTTCTTGCGTTTATTAAGCAACTGCAAACTCTTCCTAGTTAAATTGTCCCTGAAAATATCTCATTCTTTTTAATTAAATAAAACGCTAAATAAATAATATTTATCATTCATGATTAATTCAATTTACTAATCAGCCATAAAATTTATTTTCTTACCGATTTTATACAAATATAATTCATTTCCCAGCTTAATTAATCAAGTAAATTGAATAATGTAAAACTGATTAGAGCAAATTTTGTTACACTAAGATGGCTTGAATAACTGAAGCAAGATTGCAGTATATGTCATTTTTTATTTCATTGCAAGAAAAATTGGCGTTTATTCAAATTGTGTTTCAAAAAGTCCAATTTTTCCTTGATCGGAAATAGCTTTAACTCTAAATAATCTTTCAAAAAATTACTAGCTACATATCCATATAAGCAGAAAGTGCGTCTTCGTTATGATGTAAAGGGAATTACATAAAAAATAATTTATTTGTAAAAGCACAAATTTAAAGTGTTACCAATTTTTCGGCCTTACCTTTATGAGGTCCATCGTTCCAGTTTTCATCGTCGTCAAAATGTGCATCTCCTGAGAATGAATATACGTTGTCAGGAGTTGGATAATAAGCATGTGCAAGAACTCCAGCTAAAATAGAATGTAAATTATGAGGAAATGATTAATAATATCTAAAATTGACAGAAATTTATGATCTATATAAGTTAATCCCGAAGAGTAAGTTAATATATAACTTTAAATAGAGTGAATTGCGCAGCATTTGTGGCGCAGTGTATGGAATCCAAGACGTCGAATATATTGTGGCCCGGTTCGATTCCCTTTCATGACAAATCATGAAGATTAATTGAAGAAATAAAAAAAAGTTGAAACGTGTTTACTCGATAAAAGGCATTTACTACTTGATTTGTATATATTTTATCCTGCCATAAAAGCATACTATATATATATATATATATATATATATATATATATATATATATATATATATATATGAATATATTTCTTATTAGGAAGAAAAAAAACTAATAACAAAGTGGACAATGGCCATTTATTTTGAGACTACAAGAAATCACTTTACAATCTTTCATTTGATTACATCCTGGGTGTTGTATCCACCTATTTTGGTTGGGCCGTGCACGGGGACTCCCTCAGTGTTTATTATCAGGGTATCATCCAAACCTGACTTAATTTTGCCTTATTCTGTAGTCAAATTTTTCATTTGTGCTGTCAGTCCTTGAATCAACATTTCCAACCCATCACAAGCCATTTGTAAAGGTACTACATATGCTTTATTTTTATCAAGTATATATAAAGTACTTTGCTCGGTTAAATAGCGTTGATTTAGAAAAACAAATTTACAAATATTAATTATTTTATGTTCACTTCTGCTCGAAGTCTGGTTCCATCATTGGGCTGACTTCTTCATCCTAATACAGGCGCTTCTGCGAGGAGTTTACTTTGAATTAATGCCAGCCATAGATAGGACCCTTTGTTCGTTCTTAGTCTCAAAGATTTACATTTGATTATGTGGGTGGCAACTAGTCTGACTCAGTTTTACTTCAATTTTTTCTTTGGTCTGATTATATGCGTGTTTTTTCCTGTTTTTGTGTAGGGATCTTTCTCGTTGTATTGCAAAGTGATGTCTGAGATCTGGTCATTATTATATTGATAGATTATTAGTTAACCAAATATTCGCATTTTTGGTTGTTATGTGTACGAACGCTTTTTCTCCGAGTGCCCTCGTTCGTTTCGCCTTGTTCCTCACTTTTGTTTTTTCCCTTGGTAACACCGCTGGGTGTGCGAATTATTTTTTCCACCAACATAATCAAATAAAAACCCAGAATGTATATAAATAAAAGATTTTTATTTGATGTTTATTAATCTCGAAATAAGTGTCCTTTATCCGGTTTGTTATTAATGCGTTTTTTCTTCTTATAAAAATATAAACTGTGTAATATTCGAAGTCACTTAAAATAATAATCATGTATACGCATATTTTGTCGATGTATACTATAAATAGCATAAGATTGTAAACGTAATTCACCAAGTAGACCACTTGCGTCCTTATTTGGCACAAGCCAATCATTTTCTAGAAATTCTGCGATTAGTACTTGAACCAGGAATAATTGGCTTCAGTTTTATGCAACACAATACCAGCAATTTAGGTTAGGACTTGCTGATTGCCTAATAAAGGCAAAGCCAAACTACTTGAATTATCTTATTCACTCTCTTAAGCAATGTTTAGCGAATAGTACCTACGCATGTATTGAAATCCTGCCATAGCACTCTAAATTAATTTTACACGCATAGCGGTATGGTCTCTGTTCTGAAATGTCAGCTCCAGGTTTGTCATAATTTACTTGAGGGCGAAACCGATGCCATTTAGGCTCCACCAAACTTAAACGCTGACCAAGAAACATAAGTTGGTATTTGTTTGGAAATAACAGGCGTTTAACAAATTAGATGGAAAAGTTAGTGAGTTGAAAGACTCTGAAGGAAATGCGCACTAGTTGAAACCCTTTATGCGGAAATTCGAAAGAATAAATGATGAGTGCCCAATAAGTACTAATCTGATCTACTTGATGAATTGCATTTATTATTTTATAGAATTTTATAGTTATACTAGCAGAATAACTATAATAAAATCCGTTAATAATGCTTAAATTCAATATTACTTTGTCATGTAGCCTGGGGACTGTTCACAAATGATATATCGAAGGTGATCTTTATAAAATTTTGGGATAAGGCAATACCATATGTGCTACGTATAATTAAAAGGCTAATCAAGAAACATTGGCAGATATACAATTGAAAATTGCAGGTAATTCACGGTTTGTGTGGCGCAATGAATTAATTGTATAACTCTGAAGAAAATTTGCTCCGGTTTGAGTCTATGTTGTTGTAATTATGCGAAGTTCTTTATGGGTGATCAATATGGATTAAATCGTTCTACTTAAAGAGTTCTATTAGATTTCCTACACAATGTATAAATTATACACCAATAAAAATGTATAATATAATCCTTTTACAATAAATGAATTAACACACAAACACACACTTATATATATATGTACAATTTATTCTTCAATATTTTTAATTATATCTTGCTTAAATAGTTCAATTAAACTTAACTACACAATATTTAAAATTACATGTTTATTATGCATGGTTTTACAAATATATGATCGAATAAATAATTATCACTACTTGCAAAATCAATAATTGTTTAATTTTATGAATGTTCAATTCAATACCACCTCTCCCTTCTGTTTTATAATGACAAATTGAGAGTGACTAGCTGAAACTTTTGTCAAAATAGACGCCTCATAGGTTACACCTGAAGGAAGGTCTAACAAAATACAATTAAAATTTGCGAACTTCAAGTAAACACCAATCCTTTTGTATGTTAACAGTCGTCGAAAAACATAACAAACTACCGACAGTCGCACGCACTATCGCGTTTCCACCTTCCATGATCTTCATCAGAGTGCGACAGCAAATTTACTTTCGAGAATCAAACCGCATTGCATGTATTCCGAAAGCAAAATTAGATATGCAACTCTCATCTCTAGTAGTCTCGCATACATTGTACTTGACTGGAAATATCGGCTGCACAGTTTCAATGCAGTCACGAGAATTAACTTTTTTCAGCTTTCGCAAACTTGACTTATAGATATGTTACCACAACCTGCGCAATCAATTATTGTTTAATTAAAATTTGTCAGTGGTGCGTTTGCGAGGTGCTGGGATTAGAATTAAAGACTGCAAAGTAAACGTGACCAGGTTCCAGACCTTTCCACAGCAATTTTTTGAACATTACCTCAAGAGTTCCAATAAGATCGAAACCGATCGACTAGATGAATTGCTTTTGCTACGCTCTACAACTTTTAGCTAACATTGACATATGCATAATTAATGGGGTCAGAGTTTATGCCAATCTCGAAAACTTCATTAAAATAAATTTTATTGTCATTTGCGCAATAATTGAGACATCAAGCCAATCCAATGACCAAATACCACACAAGTAGAACGCACTACATATAAAATGACACATTGAATAATTCGCCAATGTAAAACACAAAATCCCCGCATAAACGTGGCATATATATACATTGAAAATCAAAAAAAATTATTTTTAAATGTGGAAAATGATGTATACCCATCGTGTAGTAAATTTACTTTCATCTATACAATGAGCTCTCCTCTCCCTAGTGAATAATTTAATGGTTATATATAAGATATATATATATATATATATATATATATATATATATATATATATATATACGCGTTTACTTATATTTTGTCTTTGTGGATAAAATTTATAAATAATTACAGGATGTGATTATATATATATATATATATATATATATATATATATATATATATATATATATAAATATTTATAGAGCGATAGAGAGAGGGAAAATTAAACCATTCAAATAGACCAATTTTGATCTTACTTTATATTCATCAGAAAGCGCTAGTGTTTCCGCAAACGGGAATTTAACAAGAAGGCAATTCAGAAGCTACTGATAAATGCACAATAAGGGCGAAACCAGTCGAGCTAATAAATTAAATTTGCTATCATATGAAAGTTAGTTTTTGTCAATATTTCAGATATAATTAATTACTGAGATTAAGTTTCCGCATATATTTATATTCCGCGATTTACTAAACACTGTAGTTTCATAAGAGCTGTACTGTCATAAAGTTATTACATCAACTAAATCATTTCTTAGTCCAGTTCATATATTAATGTTGTAGTCGCTAAAGTTCAGAGCGGGATTGAAATACACGACCTCACATTTTGTTGTTGTAGCCCATTATCTGAAGTCTAATGATTCACAATTATATTCAAATTGAAAGTCTGAAATTAACAGTAAATCGGCTCAATTCTGTTTTCTGCAGCTACGCGTTATTGGCTCATTCAACATCACAGCTCATCCAGGCAGCTTTGATAATTTATTGCTAGTTCATTGAAATGCTGAATTTTGGCCAAATGCCTTGCGTCAGAAAATATTACGATTGCGCATTTGTAGGTAAGAGTGTGTGTGCGCTTAAAATTCCACCTGTCGCTGAGAACGGACTGGTTTTATATATACAATTTAATCTATCATGAAATTTATAGTATCCACTCTGTCATTTCGTGGGTGGTAGATTTTCACTATAATTTTCGCAAAGATGCGATTGATCCTAATTTCCAAGTACACATTGAGCTCGTCTTCAAGGTGGCTTGATGCTCCGAAGGCTTCCACAATATTCGTACTAACCACTGGAACTGAGGTACGTTCTGATCTCGGCTAAGTTGCAACAATTCGGTACCTAATTTCCATTACCTTCATCAGGTTTCCAATAACACACAGTAAACTGTTGTTGGTGTCAGCAGTGTATAGTGTGCTATTAGAGGCCTGATCAAGGTACTGGATGTGAGGTATTGAAATGTAGCAAGTCAACCAGGATTAGATCGTACTTCATTTCTATTGGTTAAAACGAATGATGTGGAAACCTTCGGAATGAGTGGAAAAACAGCATCAATCCAACAGGATGACGAATCCAATGTGTACTTGAAAGTGGGAATCAACCGGATCTAAGCGGAACAGATGGTGCAAATCTACCGCACACGAAAGAAAATTGTGGATTTTCTAAATGAAAATATCGCACTGAGTAATTTAGAACAACAACTAGCACGATTAAAGGAACATCTTGGTTGCGAACCTGGATTAATTGAAATTACCTGATCTACGTTTTGACTAACGCAGCTTTCATTGTTCCAGTAAATTTCTTTTTGCAAAATATTTCGACCTACTTTACCGTAGGTCTTCATCAGTTGCATTTCACGAAAAAAATGAAGCAAGCGCGTTATTTCCTCTAGTCATAATATAATATATATTATTATTAATAATATATTATTAATATATTATTATTAATATAATATATTATTATATATTATATATATTAATATATCTATTATGACTAGAGGAAATAACGCGCTTGCTTCATTTTTCGTAATCTCACTATTGATCATCTTACAAAAATACTTTAATGGCTAAAAATCAGGTAATAAACTAGGACGATTTTTTTTAATAATTCAAAGACAAATACAGTCCTGAATTTTTGAATAAATTAAATTACTCCATTTTGCCATTTATATGCTGTTATACTATGCCTTATTTGTATTCACACATTTTCTATGCTTTCGCAAATCTCGGCATTTGACAAAAATATAAGTTTAAAAATTGACGATGACTTTGACATGATAGTTGAGTTTGTACAAAATGTTCCAAAAAGTATTGATTGTTTAGAATATAACATTTTACAAATCATAACTGAGTATTTTCAATTAAAACGAACAGAGAAGATTGCACAGACCTGTCATCTAACAATTGTTACAAAATGAATTGATTCTATGTTACATCAATTGTGAATGAAACACACGCACACAGTTAAATTGCTCTACACATCTAACCCACAAATCGTTCATTTTCTCACATTACACAATAACAAGACAGAACACGTGAGGTGGTGTTTGCTATGTTCACTATCTTAACAGGTCGAAATAAGTTACACGATATAAAACAAATTTTTATTATGTGAACAGATGTGTGAAGCAGGTAAATATTCATATTTCTACTTGGCCTTCCAGCCAGTATATATGTGGCCCTTCTGACAGTTGGCAGAGTGTATGGATGTACTGGAGTAACAGTTGTACAGAAATAGTTGTAATTCTCAATTTTGTTGAACTATAGCATACATTGAAATCCATCATGTGGTACCATGTACTGACTCGGCAACCATAGTGTTTGTCACAATGTACCTTTTCGACTATAATGTTGGTATCGGGTACTGACACAATAACCATAGTGTTTATTTACTGTATACATTTATCTGATACATATATATATTATATAGAGTGAGTTAACGTTGAATTCGCATTGTCGAGACTTTATACGATGTTAACTTCACTACTGCCGGTTTACACATTCGTCTAGGAGATTTTACCGTTCTATTATCCCACATTCCTCACCAAATATATAGTGGGTAAAGGGCGTAATACCGGCTCCTACTGATGAGTCGCCAGTAAGCACGAAAACTAATTTGCACGAGATTATACTTTTCGTTCGTGCTGTTTTTGGTTTATTATTCTTGTCATATTTGAACTATATGGGCATCGCCTAATACATAATTGCATTTATGTTAGTTCTCCGCCATGAACAGTATCTAGTTTCCTTTATTACCACTTAGGGTTAAGAATGTGTTTGCAACAGTGTGTGCAATACTACCATAATGTTAGTGCCTTTGAATTATACAATAAATCATGCGTTTACAGACCTGTAATTTAGAGCTCAGCCAAGTTCTTCTGATGAACATGGAGGAGTGGAAAATATCGTTACCTGAAACTGTCGGCAGCCTTGGTTGGTATATTTTTCATAGCTTTGCAATTTGCAATTTTGATTTAGATATTGCTATCAAAATATTAAAAAAATAGTTCAAACGGGACCAGAAGAATACATAAAAGTCAGCATGATCAATCGATATAATCTCGTTTGTGCATGCCTCTCGTAATTAATGCCGACTCATCAGTAGGAGCTTACCATTTAGTTGGTCATTAACTAACCAAGCAGCAATAAAAGAAATATCAACTATCGCTCACCTTGTTTTTATGGTATAATTAAACGAATATGTCCATTCTGTTTATTTTTCTAAACATACTGACTTTATTATTAAATCCAGTCGGAGCACAACTATGTCATTTTCTCTATTTAGAGTTCCGAAATAGCTCATTTTAGGTTGTAAATGCCAGTCTTCAATATATATATATATATATATATATATATATATATATATATATATATATATAAATATATATATATATAGATATATATAAATGCAGTGTTGTACTTTATTTGCTTTCCCATTAGCAAATTAATTTAAATGGGCTTAGAAGTACATATCAAATTCAGCAATCTATATTATCTCATGCATACATGCATTTCATGCTCATAGGATTTGTAATGGCGTTCCAAATCCACTATATAATTTATCAATAAATGTGGGACTGTTGTTCAGTGCAAATGACTTAACATTTGGGTATTAGATTAGTAGTAAAGTCAACTTCATGCTTTAGAAGTATTTAGAAATGTATATATATATATATATATATATATATATATATATATATATATATATATATATATATATATATATATATATATGTATTTATGTATATCCATTTGTCAGTATAAACTAATAACTGCATCAAAGACAAAGCGCAATAAATCCAGTAGACCGGTTTCTTCCTTATTGTAGAATTTTGAAGTACTTTAGAAATTTGTTGTAGACATGGCTTGAACCGGACCTGTCTGCTTTATGATCTGTGACCCTTACAACTGAGCCAACCTACCGCAAGCTACACACAATATTTATTTATTTACTAGCATAACAGATTTGTTAACCATTTCCGCTTTGGACCTAACACTACAAATAGCCACCCCGAATCTTTAATTATACAATAGACACAACGTTATCTGGACAAGTAGTAAACATTTGGACACTTATATAGTTAAGTGAAAATTCGTTGCACGGGCGGTGATAATACCTCATTAAATCAATGCTAAGATCTGATTTAAGTACAAATCATATATATATATATATATATATATATATATATATATATATATATATATATATATATATATATATTCTTTATAATGTCCATTGCCCTTTCAATACACAAAGTATATTTCTAATTAGAAAGAAAAACACATTTATAACAAAGTGGATAAAGGCCATTAATTTCGTGAATACTAATCACTGATCCACAATCATTCATTTATATACATTCTGGGTTTTCAATTGATTATGCTAGTGGTAACAAATCTGACTCGCTTTTACTTCTATTTCTTGTTTTGGCTGGTTGGTAAGTGTGTATGCGTTTGTGTTTGTACATGCTAATATGAGGTCTTTGATTTCCCTATTGACATCAATGACATCAAATACCTCATATTAGCATGTACGAAAAACGTGCAATTTACATTTAAAGGGATAAACTACCGCCAGATCAATGGTGTAGCTATGGGAAGTTGCATCGCACCCCTTCTGGCAGATGTCTAAATGTATCACCTGGAAAAAAACTAGCCTTAAAGGTATAATTGACCAGTGCGCACTCTACAAAAGGTATGTAGATGATATATTGTTGTTCATCTCAGAAGCAGCAGGCCCTTCCGAAATCCTCAAACAAGCAAATGGAGTCGATCCAGATATCAAATTCAATCTCGAGATAGAGAAAGACGACAGTTTTCCCTTCCATGACATCAAACTCACTCGAGAAGCAAACGGAGATTTTACACTGGCCATACATAGAAAATCCACTTTCACCGAACAATACATTCACTACAACAGTAGTGTGCCAAAATCCCACAAAAGAAACTTAGTAAACAACCTAGAAAACAGAATTAGGAAGATCTGTTCTGAACACAAGATTGAGGAAGAAATGGGCTACCTCAGGAAAATTTTGCTAATGAACAACTACCCAGAGCGTTTCATTGATGTCAACATCAGACTACGGCAGATTCGTACTAGAGAGGATACCGTCAAGCAGGTTTTCCTAAACTTACCATTTAGAGGTGACGTACCAGCCTCAATAATTGCACGGCGGCTGAATAGAATAACTAAGGACAACCTTCCCAGTGTTAAAGTTAATATGACATTTAGTACACAGAGAATCATGAGGTTGGATGCCAAAGATCAATTGCCAATTCTTTCCAAATCATTCATAGTCTACAAATTCTCATGTATGTGCAGTAGTACATATATCGGACGTACGAAGAAGCAATTGATAAGCAGAATCCAGCAACATTTGCCACAGAAATTGATTAACAAATGCTTGCCACCGTCAGGAAAATCAGCTATTTCCGATCATATATTGGCAACGCGACACCCTGTCAATTCGAACAATTTCACAATTCTACATAAAGCAAAATCAGAAAAATTATTATTTATCTACGAAGCACTTTACATAAAACAACAAGCACTTGACCTTAATATTCAAAAGTTTCATCAACATGATATTCTAATCGACTGGTCAAGAATAAAAAAATTTAACAACAATCTAATAGTATCCAGTCAAGACCAAACAGGCCCTCGACTAGAATTAACAAACATTTAATCGGATTGGCAACAAACTGAAGAGGAAATAACAGAGGCGCATACGGTGACAGAAGTCTCCAAACAATATGAACGTTCAACACTGCAATTCACACTGGCGCTGTTACCATTTGCAGAAAAAAAATGTTTGCGCAAAAAGGTGAAACGATAAACTACACTGGGAAAAATAACACTCGTACATGTAACAGCGAACATTTCGCACAAATGGATAATTCTCAAGTGATCAAAACAATAATGACCAGATCTCAGACATCACTTTACAGCAAGAATGACTTTTACATGCAAACACTCACATAAACAAAAACGCAAACGCATACACACTCACCAACCAGACAAAAAAAGAAATAGAAGTAAGAGCAAGTCAGATTGGTTACCACTAGCATAATCAATTGAAAACCCAGAATGTATATAAATGAATGATTGTAGAGCGATGATTAGTATTCACGATATAAATGGCCTTTATCCACTTTGTTATTAATGTGTTTTTTCTAATTAGATATATAAATATATATATATATATATATATATATATATATATATATATATATATATATATATATATAAATTAAGCATTGTATAATGTAGAACAGACGATTTATCCGTTGTATGCAGCATACGTTACGAGTCACACAGTAGATAGATTTACAGATTCCGAATCAGATGTACCCATGTTTGAACCCAATTCGTGGAAAAATTCTGAACAACACATAAAGGATTTCCAATAAGGATGAAACTGGTCTACTGAATTAATTACATTCTTCACATAATACAATTCTTAGCTAGAACTAACAAATTTATATATACCACGGATTGAAATCAATGATTTGAATAAATATTATCGGCGCACAAACACACATTGATTGACTGACAGACATAATGTGTGGATTCGCACTCTTAGTTCTGCGATATGTTGCATCACCTTCATTTATAGATGCCCAACGTATTTGATTGATGGATAATTACTGGTCCCGTCACTGTGAAGGCTTCAACACTGCGTGTTATACCCACTAAAATATTGGAGTTTCATTTATTGCCGATAGACTCATGACGTCTTTTAGCGCCATTTCTCACTTCATCTTCAGGTATTCATAAAGATATTATTACAAAACAAAAATTATGGCCAACGTTTTATCCTCGATCGAGACAGATCAACGTATAATTAATTATACTTGCTTACATTTAGGTATGGCCATATAACTAATCTTCAATAACTACTGACTATACGCACACATACGCATATATATATATATATATATATATATATATATATATATATATATATATATTTGAAATGCGAGCTATAATAAAATTCATTGTACCCTTCCTATGTGCAAAAACAAAAAGAAATTTTATCAGATACAAGAAACGTTTCTTTCTCATTATCTCTCAAGTATCTACTAATGAACATATCTTTATATATAAATTGGAAAGCAAAACAAGATAGAAATATGTAAACATAGAGAGAGTGGAAAAACGGAAACCAATCAATTGCGTGCGTCACATCCAGTTCAAGCTCAATGCCTGAACATGCTTCTTCTGCTTGCATAAATCCGGCTGCAATTTGTTTATCCATAAGGCTTCGTATGTGGCTAGCTCCCTTCTGTTATTGCAAATAGTAATTATTTTGAATTCTACGTCTGGAGAACATACGTGCGATGTTTCGACGATGTGCTGCACAATTTCATACGTGTATTCACCATTTGATTTAAAACAGGCGTTTAAGTTACAATGGGTACAATGAATTTTATTAAAGCTCGCATTTCAAATGAATCTTTCAGAAAACTGGATGAACTATTGACGTTAAAGTGTAGAGCTCAAAGTAACGTTATTGTGGAAAGAACATTATTATCAGTGTATTAAACAATTGCGGTTCCCAGGTAATTTGGTGCGCAGTTTACGAAAGGCCAAACTACGAGTCAACCGAAGAAATCTTACAAGGTTGGCGTATTCCAAAATTGAGCAGTTGAAGGAAGATGAAGCAGTGCTACAGGCAAGAATCGGGTGTGTATCTTGTGTATTAGATGAACTGTCTTTTTGCAAGAATGAAATTTCTGATGTTTTTGCCGAGCAGTTATGAGGAAAGATGAAAGCAAGAATTTCGAATAAATTGGAAAAAGATATAAAACCTGGAGCTTTGTGTGATTCAATACCGACCGATCTTGATGACGCGTGTGCTTAACTTTATCAAAAGTGCCAATCGATCAGCTAACAATGGAGGCACTATCGA
>JAQBSW010011953.1:0-18326 GCA_029291075.1 Eudiplozoon nipponicum | reverse complement strand
AATAATAATAGTATTAATACTAATTATAATAATAATTTTATAATAATAGTAATAATTGTAATAGACAAAGAATATTTATAATTAATTAACATTTATTTTTAATTTTATGTTTGGTAATAAAAATTCTATTTTTATAAAAATAATTATAATTAATATTTAATTTCAATATTAATATTATGATTTTACTTATTTTTACTATTACTGCTAATACTAGTATGAATATTGTTATTTGTACTATTGCCTACCTTTTACAGACAAATTATGATTATTATTATTATTCTTTTTATGTTCGTTTGCTAACAATCTTATTGTAAGGATGAAAGGAGTCAATTGATTGCTTATATTTTGAGTAAATATTTGCTCTCTAAATGCTTGGACACAAAAATATCAACTTTTTGTACAAAAAAATTATGAAAATAAAATGTTCAGCCTACACCGCCTACTCGAAAAGCAGCAATATAATTCACCATTGCACTAAATCAAATCCCGATATTTGAACCTAAATAATGGAGTATGTCCCAAAGTTAAGTCAGATAATTTTTTCATGTGAAAGGGATTTCTGGAACCGTTTAAAAAATTTGATATTCGTCTACAGATATTGTGTAAATATGACTGTAAAATTTCACATATGTGCGCATGCATTCATTTTATTTCGTCTGAAATATCGAGAATTTTGGTGGTGTTCAGAAGTAGTTATAATACGCAATTTTAGTGAACTTTGGCATAATTAGAAATCTTTCAACTCAGTAAACATGATGTTGGGACCCGGTACAATTTTGGCAAACATAGTGTTGGTGTTAGGTACTAACTACAACATTAATTTTAATGTTACCCTTTAAGGCTCATATATATATATATATATATATATATATATATATATATATATATATATATATATATATATATATAATATAGTTTTGTTGGCTTTGAAGTCTCATTGTCCAAGTCTTTATGAAGTCAATAGGTAACTAAAGATTTATGCAAATTCGTATAAAAGATTACTTATCGTCCGATTGTCACACATTCCTGCACAAATTATATAGTGTGTGTAAGGTGAAATGCCGACTTTTACTGATGAGTCGCCTGTAAATCCAAAACGACGTTCCCATGAGATTATACGTTGTGATCATGCTGAATATGGTTTATCCGTCTGGTCATGTTTAAACTAATAGTTTACTAGGTGCTCAACACCTATTACACAATTGCATATACATTAGTTCCCCGCATTAAATAGTATCCAACTGTTAAATATATATTTAATTTTAAAAACAGCCTGACCAACAACTGGGTTGGATTAAACCATTCCTGAATTGGGTCATGAGCTTGCTAATTTCTGTGCAAGTGCCTGCCAGAGCAACCGCATTTACTACGGTTATTCACAAGATTCAATCATGAAATATTTTCAGATGAAGAGAAGATTAACTTGCTAGTCGTTGCGAATCCTACTGCCCTCGTTAACAGGGAATGTGGTAGAGCTTGATATATTCCATTTCTAAAAGTGGTCAGTAGCATAGATGCGGTAGAAATTGTTGTTACTGTTAAGAAATCCATTGCTTTGGATGATAGTAATTAAGTAAAGGTAAATCAAATTTGCGAGTTTCGACGGTAAAAAATTCTCATTGCTTTACCAGTGGTATAGAATGGTATAATTGCCTCTAGTCTTCTATATTGATGCATTTAAATTGTCAACGTTTATAGTAAAAGTACGATACCTAACTGACTACCAAGAATCAGATCGTAATGCATATACAAGTTAAGTAAATTAAGATAAGAGGCTCCCACCATTAGTGGTTATGCATACGTCGTTCTTCACGAGAAATCTCAGCTGCAAAATTTGGGAAAGACATCCAGTAAGGACGAAACCGGTCTACCGGATGAATTGCCTTTTCTACACTATACAATTCTTAGTTTATACTGATAAATTTATATACTTCATGGATCAGTTGTTTATATCAAGTTCGCAACCTTGCTTATAATAAATGCTATCACCGCCCCCTCAACCAATGTACGTTTAAGTCGATTTCTTGTTTGGGTGAAAATTATGCAGAGAATAGAATTCAATAGAATAGAATAGAATATCTTTATTTGAATTCAAACCACACATATTCCATCAAATAATAACATTGGAAAATGTACAATATAAAAAAGATATCACATCACATAAATATGTGCAATTAGTCTCATGTAGGTAAGTAAATCTCACTAGATGTTCTGTACAATATATCAACATCAGAAAGTTCGGCTGTAAAGAGTAATAGATTCATCATCAAAAAAAAAGTGGGAACCATGACTAGCAATTGATTGTATGTATTGTTGACTAACATAGTGATATAATGCAAAAAATTTCCATTTTAATAATACAAAACGTGGAGATAAAAATCTCAAGAAGTTATGTTGCTGATAACAATTATCCTTGTCTTTTATTCAACAAATCTGCGAAATGCAAGCATCTCTTAAACAGTTTATTTTCAATTATCATAATCAAGTTTGCGATCTTGATATAAACACCTTTTTTTTTTTTTTTTTTTTTTTTTTTTTTTTTTTTTTTTTTTTTTTTTTTTTTTTTTTTTTTTTTTTTTTTTTTTTTTTTTTTTTTTTTTTTTTTTTTTTTTTTTAATATTGTAAAATGTACAATATAAAAAAGATATCACATCACATAAATATGTGCAATTAGTCTCATGTAGATAAGTAAATCTCACTAGTTGTACTGTACAATATATCAACATCAGAAAGTTCGGCTGTAAAGAGTAATAGATTCATCATCAAAAATAGGAAAAATTAAGGTATAATTTGAGTGTAACATAATGCAAAAAAATGAGAACTATGACTAGAAATTGACTGAATGTATTGTTGACTAACATGATGATATAATGCATAACATTTCAATTTTAATAATACAAAACTTGGAAATAAAAATCTCAAGAAATTCTCTTTCCGATAACAATTATCCTTATCTTTTATTCAACTATGAGAAAGTATTATCATAATCAAAATAAAAAATATCAGCAGGATTGTAGACTTTTTCTAGTTCAGTAGATAAAAATTTAAAAGACATCTTAGATGGAGGCGTTTCTCTAAGCCCCTTTGGCAATTGATTATAAATTTTGTAGATTTTCTAAAAAGAGAATAACTTGCTCGCAACATTCCCCACCAAAGGAGGAGATATTGCCAAATGTCCAGATCTAGTTCCAACTTCATGACTCTTTCTTATTGGATTCATATAGGCACCAGTCCACTGGTTCAAATGGAAAACTTTTATGCAATAGCACATCCTCCGAAACCATAAAGTTTGCAGTGAT
The DNA here is from genome assembly GCA_029291075.1 of Eudiplozoon nipponicum. Taxonomy (NCBI): domain Eukaryota; kingdom Metazoa; phylum Platyhelminthes; class Monogenea; order Mazocraeidea; family Diplozoidae; genus Eudiplozoon; species Eudiplozoon nipponicum. The sequence continues at coordinate 15,027 of JAQBSW010011953.1, read as the reverse complement.
ACAAACTGTAATCTAGTGGCGTATATAGTGCAGGAGATAGGACTAATTTGTTTCACAACTTTTCTTTGTACAGCTTCTATCTTATTGGACAAACCCTTTTTTAATGGATTCCAAGTAGCGGCAGCATATTCTAGTATCGGTCTAATCCATATTATAAACATTTTAAATTTTATTTCATGCGATATAATATTTCTATTTATTAATGCCCATCTGTTCTTGGCACTGCTTACTATCCTTTCAATATGTCTCTCAGCAGAAGCCGTACAATGAATAGTTATGCCTAAATCCTTAATTTCTTGCATAAGTTTAAACTCAAAAACATCATTAATCTCAGCATCATGAAAATAAACATAATTAAAATCTGTTCTGTTACCTATTTTTAAAGCTCTCGTCTTTTTACTGTTTATTCTCAGCCCTAGTGTTAACAAGTATCTACTTAAATCATACAAATCTAATGTCACATTATTTTTGGAGAATTCGACATTTTTTGGATCAATTGGGAAGATTATTTTTAAATCATCAGCGAATTTGCAAACTCGACCGTTAAGGATCTTAGTTTCCAAATGTGCAAATACGATTTTAAATAGAATTGGCCCCAAACTTGATCCCTGTGGAATTCCACTTGTTACTCTTTTCGATTTTGATATCAAATCGTTTACTTGAATACTCATTCTTCGATTATATAAATAGTATCTAAGTAATCTTAAAATATTCGGATCAATATTCAATAAATTAATGGCATTCATAATAGCATCAAAAGATATAGAATCAAAAGCTTTTGAGATATCTATGAATACAATTAATGCATCTAACTTTTTCTCATCTAATGTAATTACATGTTTCCACATAGAGAGCATATTAGTAGTTGTCGATCTATCTTTCGTAAAGCCATGTTGACATATATCAAAATCAGCCGGCAACATACGTTCTAAATGATCTAGTATCAATCATACTATTATCTTCAAAAACGAAGGGATAATAGAGATTAGTCTATAATCACTGGCGCACTTTGGCTTACTTACTTTTGGCAACACTTTAGCTACTATCGTTAGTATATCAATTGGTAATTTCCCATTTTTCAAAATTCTATATATAAAATTGCAGAGCGCTTTCATAAAATGTAAAGGTAATTGAAGTAGGTTATCAATCGATATACCAAGGTGATCTATTTTTATTTTATTTTTAACATTGATCTATCAATGCATCACTGTCAATAACAAGTCCTGGTTCCTGGTCTCTCGAAGGATCAGGTATATCAATGAAAGTTGTTCAAGGTGTTAATAAACTATTGATAGATAGATTTACTCGATGTCTTACGCCAATATTTTTCTGGATAAATTCTGCAGTTGAAGACACCTCTAGGTTTATCTCTGTATGGAATTCGCATAATGGTGTTTTGACGACATTATTTCGTGCTCAGTGGCATTATTCTTCTCCGACCTTTCTTGGAATACATAGTTCTTATTGGGGTGCATTTTACGGCAGATCAACGCCTACTAACAACATTTTAAAAGTAAGAAAGAACAAATAAGCAAAACAAATTGCAAATTGGTCGATCCATTGGCCTAAGTACTCATTGATGTGTGTACATATATCCATACATCTGCATCACAAATGCTGTATGGCGTGGACTAACACCTGCCTATTCAGCTCCAACGTATACCATTATCACCAGATAGCTCAGAAGTTACAGCTTCTCGTCCTCATCGTTATTTCAATAATATAACAGCCCAGTTGCAAACGCACATTACACGTACATCCACAAATTCACATCTTCATGAAAACAAATGTCCATAATGATGCATTTGTAGCACCACATATACCTAATTATTACAATCTTTACCAGATTTTAATTCAGCGTACCACATCTTCATTACCAAACAAGGCGTAATACCTAATTCGGTTATCATAATAAGGCTGACACTTTCTATTAAATTGCTTAATCCTGACACTTATATATATTAACATGTCTCCGATTCTATAGGTTACAATGCTGAATATGTACTCACTCTTTTGGTCATAACGAATTTGATGTCATTAACAATGATCGAGTTTTCGTGGAAATACACCGCTTATTTCGACCAAATAAAAATTTCATGCGGTGACATTGTAACATTTTTAGCAATATTTTTTATTTACTTCAGGCGATATGAGCAACACCAACGATTAGCATTATGTTTAAAAGTTTAATTTTGTTATTGGGTACAATATCTTTAATGAAATAGCTAACGAGTAGTTTTTAACACTTAATCAGAAACTTACATTAGCGCGTCTTTGCTCTCGCGCTGTTTACTGTCCAATTTTTGACACGCGCTTACATTTGCTCCGTCGTTTACCGGGTATACTTGTGCATTCGTGATTGCTTAATTTATTCAGTTTGCCAGGCTATTGGTCTTGAGGCTTATCATATCAGTGACAATTATTTTGGCCACCAATATACCAAATTGTTGACGTCTTCTGAATAAAAATTCTTCCACTAAGCCAAGCTTCCAGAAATTTTAAAAAGCCGTTTATGTTTTGGTACTTTATTGAATAAAAGATTTTACTGTCATTTTACGGTCATTTATTAAGCCCTGACATTTATAGAATTATAACTAGATATATTGTAGGAGGTGTTGCGGTTTATGTAAGAGGTTTTTCGGGATAGCTGTTTATTTAGCGACGCTAAGCTATTTCTACATATGCCGGGTAGCTGACGTCGGAAGAAAAGGTTTCGTGGGCCGTGCTTATAATCAGTCTCGTGATATTTCCAGTCGTGATGGGAGAAGGCTAAGTCGAATTATCATACGTGTATTATGAACAATGTTGCAAAGTAAATTAAAATTCACTGTTAGTCAAATTGACCGTGCTCTAGACGGCAACAAAATAAAATATTGTTAACACAAAGTTAATATCTAGGCACAAAAGTAGAGAGTCATAATAAACACAATTAATAAATCCAAAATGTCTTAGCAGTGCAGTTACTGTTCACTGATAAACTATTAAAATCACACAAAATCTAAATCCTAGCTTTGACCGTCATAACACAATAATCGACTGCATCTAACTGGCGTATTACCCACGGGTGTGTATTATTATTAAACAAAACCCTATTAATTACAAATAAAATTGCAGATCAAGAAATCAAATCTAAAACTGCTTGAATCTAACAGAGATTGTTTCTAAAATTACAGTCAGGAGAAAGATTTCTAAAACTCGAATTAGCATATTTGATCCTAATGAAAACCGGATCTGTCCAAATTGAGTTTCGTTGGGTTGTAACGCGGAGCCGCGCGTTACAATATTATTAGAATTATTTTTGGGATTCAAAATACAAAATATTCATCTATTATACAGAAAGAAAGGCAAATAACGAAAGTACTGAAGACTATTAATCCATTTGAATAAGTGCAATAACATCTAAATAATTGAATTATTAGCACAATCTATCACACCAGAAGTAAATCCGTCATTCGCAGATAGAATATACGGTACAAATTTGCAATATTGTCCAAACGGGTCACCAAGATACAACTTGGTTACAATAGCATAGAATAGATTTACTTATTTTGACTATCACAATATGTGATCTATTAAATATTATAAAGTAAAGACATCTGCATAAATTAAGTAGAATGTTTAAATTAGGGAAATATACACAATAAAACACATCAAATAAATTTACTAGTAATTGTTAAATGTGCAATATTGCTCTTTATTACGATATGATACTAACTGAGTGTTATTTCAATAGAACAAAATATTGTTGGTCTTGTATGAACAATTCCTCAATATAAAAATATATAAAAATATATCATGACATATTTTTTTCAATTTAGTAAATGTTTGTTTAATAGACACCTTAGAAGCGAGATATTCATTTAGCTTATTTGGCTGTAAACTGCCAATACTAAATTATTTTAGAAACAAAAATATTTTCCGAACGGTTTCCCCATCATGAAAGAAATAAATGCAAATAATGCAGGTCAGATTACCTTTTCGGTCTTTCTTTTTTATCTAGCTCATATATACTAGTCTATTGGATTAGAAGACATTTTTTAGTAACAAAGTCTTCTAAAGTAAAAAGTTTGAAGAAATCCAAACTGTAATCTGTCGGAATATATGCTATAAGGAATCAGACTAGCTATTTTCACAACTTTTTTAAGTAAAAATTCTGCCATGTTTGACACAAAAATTTCCATTATATCTTAAGTTGCGAATATGTGGTACAAGTTCGCCCTAATCCAAATAATATATATTTCTAATTGCCTATCATTCGATAGAAAGTTTAAATTTATTAACGCCCATCTTATCTTTGCGCAACCAGCTAGCTTTTCACTGAATGGTCGTGCCTGGTTCCCTGTTTTGGCATTGAATTTTCATCAAGAGAACTCTAATAGTAACAGCGTCATGATGGTAATTTTGATTTTAAATATATATTAATTTTTCAAAATTAACCAAGTTTTATTAATTACTTACTCAAGTCATATATATCCAGATTGGAGTTATTTCTAAAGAAATCGTTGTTTTTTTGATCGGCACAAGAGATCACGTTTAAATCTTCAGTTCATTTGCAGAATTGACGTTTATGGACCTTGTTTTACATAGTCGCAAATTTTATTTTCTGTAATATTAAACTCTAACTAGAACCTTGAGAAACTCGATATGTAGCTTACATCAATTTAATTTGTGTTATTTCATGAATAACCATACTCCAATTATATAGATAAGAGTTAAATTATCTGAAGAAATCCAGATTGATTCTTAATGAAGTAATTATAATATTGATGTCCTCAAATTTAATAAATTTAATAAATGCTTTTGATATATCAATGAAGAAAATAAACGAATCGCATTTTTTTTCATATAGGGTTTTCATATACATCCACATGGTTAAAATATTCGTAATATTGGAGCTTTAATCGAAATCAATCTGTCCCATTAAGTTCATACAGTGTAAATCACACACTGCATAGTGTATGAAAGGAGATTCATCCTGATTCGAGTCTTGTCTAAGGTGAATTCTGAAAAATATGTGATGAGTACTCAATAAGGACGAAACTATTCAACTGGATGAATTGCCTTTTCTACACTATCTAATGTTTAGATTTTATTGACAAAAGTATATACATACTAGGAAAGGTGTTTATATCACTATCGCAACCCTGAATCAAATAATTGTTATCACTGTCCGTGCAACCAATGTTCATTTAAATTCACAATTGTTTCAATTTATTTCTTAATTTTCCTGCATCCTCTTGTTTCGTTATTATATCAATACTTGTGCAAGTTTGGAAAAAAATATTATTTAAGGCTGACACTATATCGACAAACCTGTTAGTGTACAAAAAAGAGTCAAAAGTAACAGCACTGTTCGATTAACTGACATTTCTCAAGTAATCTTGGAACATTTAATAGCTGCATTTGTAATTGTCAAAATATAAAAGTTATGGTGTAGGGGTCTTTTGCGGGGTTGCTATCTCCCCACATATATCTGGTAGCGGCTGTTGAGATCCGTGCTTATGATCAATCCCCGGTCTTTTCCCGATGGGTGATGTGAGAAGGCTAATTCGAATGATCACATATGTATTGTACACAATGTTGCATGGAAAATTCATAGTTAGTCCAAATTGACCGTGCTCTAGACGGCAACAAAACGAAATACTGTTAACACAATTGAATGTCTTATGCAAAAGTCACAGTTAAACAAAATGGTTCGTGCTCTAGACGGCAACAGAGTGAAATACTGTTAACAAAGTTGAATGTCTTATACACAAGTCACAGTTAAACAAAATTGTCCGTGCTCTAGACGGCAGCAAAACGAAACACTGTTAACAAATATAATTATCTTATACACAAGCAATTATTCTTTCACAAATGTCTGAATTGTGATAAATACATGTAACCAATCAAAAATATATGATGATATAAATAAAGTCACTGTCTTGCGCTAACTTGCTAGTGTCCTCAAATTTAAGATTAGCATGCATTTTTATCGAATTTAATTATTAAATTGACACTTAATGTTAGGAAAATTGGGATGTGAAACCTTTCACGTGCAAAAGACCCAAACAAATAATCTGGAAAGAAATATACGCGAAAAAAGTCTTATTAAATTACCTGTTCCAGAACATCCCCAAAAATAAAAAATATAAGACAGTGTTAGCAGGCGCATATTGTAGAAATCGATAAGACTTGTAATTTAGAAAGATGAAACAGTTGCAGCAGGTCAAGGGAAGATACAACCAGTCAAGGACAGTAATGCTCGAAAACTGAAAATGGCGCAAAATTCAAAGTCAAGTATTTAAACAAAAAAAATTCTGGAAAATAAATAAATAAATTCTTTTTAAATAAAATTCGTTTCAATCAGCCAAGGTGGTTTAAATTTATCAGTTAATGTCATTTTGATTTTGGCGGAGGAATTATCTTCCTCCACAGTCTAAGAATACTAAATCTCCAATAATTTCGAGAATAGGTTGATTAATTCATACAATTGCTATGTTTCAAATGCTTCTACTACAATATTATATCCACGGCTGTCCAAAATATATCTGAAGGCATTAAAAACAAGATTATCATCGAGTAGACCTGCATACGGTAAACCGTCATAAACCGTCATTAAAATCAAAGTTTTAACTTTTATAAGTAGAAATTCAATGAAAGCGCTAGCGCCACTAGACTGTCACTATTTGTCGTGATAAACAGATTTATAATAAATAGGAACACAATCGCCACGCTTGGTAAACGACCAATCTGTTCAATATAAACAATAATTATTTATTTTGAATTCATTTGTTGAGTGTTCTTTTGGAGCCATTTTTCGATCACAAATATAAAAACGAAATCATTTTTCATTATAGAGCCATTCAATTCAAAGTTTTTGTTCTTAATACTTCAAAAGTTGCATAAAACAAACGCGACATCTACGATTCGATCTATTGTGTCAACATCATCTATTTTGTCAAAATCGCTTTTTTGTTTTTTTTATGAACAAGCCTTATATCGCTCCTCCATCTACCAAGTTTAATAGTGACATGGTCACTGAAATTCCATTTTGGCAACCTTAAACGTTCTTTGGTTGGACGGAAAACTAATTATACCGATTACACTTTCCGTTCATGCTGTCTTCGGTTTATCATTATTGTCACAACTGAACTAATTTGTTACTAGGTTTGCAACACCTAATACATACTTGCATATATTAGTTCTCCGCAACAAAACAGGATTTAACTGGTATACTAATTTGTTTGCGTTTAGTCCCTTCCGATAAACCTCAGATGGAAGGTAGTAGTTCACCCTTTTGTTAATTAATTAATATTAGAATCAAAATTAAAACTATTATATAGTGATTCAAATTGAAATTATACTTAATAAAGTAAATGCAATGAATGGATAAAAATATATATTGTTTTTAATAATATCAGACAGATTACGAATTTATGGTAGAGTTTCTAATAACTTCCTACCGTAGTAATTCGAAATCAGTAAGTCATATTCATTATAATATGAAGTAACAAGTCATTCGACCAACATATGCGTTCATTATTAGTTAATAGATATAATAATATATTTTTAATGAAGTCCATCTGACCCGATAAATGAATAGATCAATGTAAAAATTCGAATGCATACTTATAAATAAGCAAGGGAGAACGGTGACTATCAAGGGTTTATTAATAGAGAAGACTAATTTACTGATAAAATTTATATTAATTTTCAATAGAATATAATTATTAATATAAGAGTTTCTCCGTAAGATTAGTTTGTAGGAGGTTTTGTAGCTAATGTAAGAGGTTCTGTGAGCTAGTTGTCCATTTAGTGCAAAATTATACTCCTATATAATATCTGGTAGTTGGTATTAGGATCCGCGTTCATGATTAATCCCTGCCTCTTTCCTGAAGGGTGATGCGAGAAAACTCATCCATTTTCATCCGTTTATTGCAAGTAGTGTAGCTAAGCATGAATCAATTCACAGTTAAACAAAACGGACGTGCTCTAGACGGCAACAAAACGATATATTGTCAACACAATTGAATGTATTATACAAAAGTAATTATCAGGAACACAAACGTCTGATTCGTGATGAATACATGTAAATAATTGAAAACATATGATGATATAAATCCAGATTGATTAGCAATTTAGTTTAAAGTCACCGGTAAATAATGTCACTGATAATTGAGGGATAAGAAACGTGTAAAAACCGTCAAAAAAACCTCACAAATAATAATTCCACTGTTTGCTAGGTTTTGAATGATAAAATACAATAATCCATTGAACTACAGAGTTTCGGATAAAAGATTGAGAAACATCTGATGTCATGATTAGTGGAATGATAACTAAACTGTCCGCAGACGTATAAAAACTGTTTAACGCCATTAAACTAAGTAAATCCAATATTTGAACTCAGAGCCAAATAAATCCGCCACATGTTATCTGCGCATTGCGCGCGGGTGTGTATATATATATTAAACAACATCCTATTAATTACAATTAAAATTGCAGTTCAAGAAATCTCAATTAAAACGGCTTGAAAATAACAGAGATTGTTTCTAAAATCACAGTTAAGAGAAATATTGTGTAAAAACAGAGTAAGATGATTTGACCTTAAAGAGCACTATATTTGTCAAAAATGAACATCGTTGGGTTGTAACGCGGAGTCGCGTGTTACAAGTTATATACCAAAATTATTCTGCCCCTTTGTTTAAACACGAAAAGGTTTTGTCATAAAAATATTCAATGAGCTTTATAATCCTATGATTTTCTTAGTTCGGTATATATTAATTTATAAACTTCCCTAAGGGTGGCGTTTCTCTAAGACCTTTTAGCAAATTACTATAACTTTTATAAATTTTTCAACAAAATGAAAGTTTTCCCGCAAGATTTTCCACAAAAGAAGAGGGTGGATTGCCAATTGTCCTGTCCTAGTTTTACTCTATGCATCATTGTTATTTGGGCCATATAGGCACCCTTCCGCTAATTCAAGTGGAATACATTTGTATGGTTGCGCATTTTTCTAAATCAAAAGATTTGCAGTGGTACGAACCGTAGTCTGTTGGCACATATGTTGCAGGAGACTGGATTTATTTTTATAAATTTTCTTCGAAAAGCTTTTCTTCTTTGGAAAACCTTTTTTGATTTTATTCGAAATAGCGGCTGCATGTACCTAGATTGGTCTAATTCTAGAATACACATTAGTATTTGTATATCATACGATAATACGTTTCACTTTATTAGCGCTCAGCCAATTATTCTTTCGCGGCAGAAGCCGAACACTGAAAAATAGTAACTTGATCCATGACTTCACGATGAAATTTACTATAAAAGTATCATCAATTACGACACAATGAAAATAAACGAAAGCAAATTCCATTCGGTGAAAGATTTTTGTCGTTTTTAATTTTGTACAGTTAATCCTCAATCATAAACTTTATTAAGCACCTGCTCAGATTATACATATCTTGTGCTATGCCATTCTAAGAGGAATCAATATTTTTGGATCAATTTCGAAGGTAAAAAATAGGTCATCAGCAAATTTATATAGTTGACAATAAAAGATCATTTTCGGTATATTCGCAAAAAATTCAAAATATTTTCGGTCTTAATCTTTGTAAGTGGTATATTCCATCTGGTGGATTTAGTCATCTGAATCCCATATTTTTAAATTGTATAAACGAATTTGTTCGGGAGAACTAATATATATATATGCCAAATAAATGTATTATATATATATATATATATATATATATATATATATATATATATATATAAATATATATATATATAGATATATATATATATATATATATATATATATATATATGCAAACGTGAATGAGGTGCTGTACACCTAGTGACAAAATAGTTCATATAGATCTAGAAGGACAACAAAGTCGGCATGAACTCAAGGTTTAATCTAATGTACTCATATTTTTCGTGCTCAGTGGCAACGAATTAGTAGGAGCCGATACTACTTCATTTATCACTTTATTTGGGTGAGTTATGCTAGACGATTGAATTTGGCTCTGTAGTTGCATTTTCGAAAACTTTATATGAAGTTAACTCAAAGTTATCCAACTTTACATATCAAAATATGCACAAAACGAATATGCACCTAATTTTGAACTAATTTGTTATTAAGTGCGCAGTACCCAATACACAAGCATTTGATTTGTTTGGCGTTTGTAAATTCTAAATAAAACAATATATTAGATTAAATATAACAGTCTCTCTATCTGTAATATCTAACAATCCACAGTTAACATAAAGTTTGTCCAAGCATGCAATCTTAGTGCCATAATCTAAATCTAATATATCAGTATGATCGCATAATTTTCATTTCGGCACAGAGCAGATTAAGAAACATCTTAGAACGTGGCATCTGACTCAAACAGTTGTATTATTTTATATATTTTTGAAGTAAACATTGTTTGCCAGCAATCTTTCACACTACAGGATGTGGGATCGCAGACAAACTCTAACTTAAACTTGTTTAATTTTTTAATTAGACACAAATATTCCCCACCCATTGTTTTATTTTAAAGACTTTTGAACAGAGGCGCAGTCTCTAAATCCATACTGACGACAGGGGGCATGAAAGCATGTTTAGTACAATATAGGAATAGTACGTTTCAAAACTTTCCTTTGTACAGATTCTAATATTGTAACGACACAAATTAATGGCCGACATATTGCGTAAATTAAATTCTATTTTATTTACGTTGCACCAATGAGAAAAAGCGAAACTTGCCGTTTAACCAATAGTGTGCAAGTAGACATGGCATGCTATTTAAGCACGGCAATTTACCATGCAAGTCAGTTGTCGCAATTGCATTCTGCTTTGCGTTACGCGCGTGCGTTCTGTCGGCTGTCAATACCTACGCTGGTGATTTGATAGTTTCATCAACAATTGGCTACATCCGTGACTCATCTTGTTGCGGTATAACCAGCGAGACGAGCCAATTAATTGCAGAACCTGAACGACGTTATCCACATCGTGATTATACTCTACAATAAGAACGACAACAACCAGAGTCCACCCAAGGCTCCAGGACATCTTCACACTCTGAATAATTCAGGAGAACGCACGACCAGGCCCTCTTAAGGGCCCCTATCAGTAACAAATCTCTATTCAGAGCACATTAACCAAGTTTGTAACGTCGTACGGCATTTACTTGAAGCCGGGGCGTTTACATATGGTTGAGTTACTACTGTTGGGGGCCCTTATCAGAGCCGTTATTGCGTTCTCCGGCAAATGCCGAGAAAGTCAGTTAGTGTACCAGTGTCTAGAAATACTACTAGACACTGGAGACTAGCTCTGGTTGACTGGGTTGCTGTTCCTCCTCTTGTGACGATGAAGTGTCAAGTGAGTAGCTGCGTAATCTCGTTGAAGATCTGCAGTGACTGGCACACATGAGGGATCAAATGTAGATGTTGCTGCGTCTCACAAGTTGTGCAGCAAAAAGATGGGCGTGACTGAAATTGCTAATGTGTGTGCAGCAAGTCCAAAATCAGCGTAGGTGACGATAGCAGACAGTACGCACACGTAACGCACAGCAGAAGGCAAACGCAAAAAGTGACTGGCATGGTAATTTCAGCGTGCTTAAATAGCCTTGAATTGAAAGCTCGCACCCATTTGTTAACAAAAATTTTCGCTTGTTTGTAAATGGTGCCGCGTAAATTGAATTTGAATTTCATTTAAACAATTTGTCGTCGAATTATTCTTGAGCCGTTACCTGGGTAACAGTTCAAATTAACCCGACAACATATTGTCAAAATTAAATTCAAAATTGAAAACGCACAAACTACCGTTGACAAATTACGTGCAACTTTGCAATTATATAAGCGCGATGCAATTATCATGCAACACAAATTCTTTTCTGCTCACTACATGTGATTGCCGTCACTTTCTTCACAGCACTGACTATCTTCTCCGACAGTTCTGCTTGCGTTTTACTGTTGGGGTCGATTTCCGGGTTGCTTTCTTGTTCGTTATTTTATACCCATTCTACATATCAATGGTGGCTATTATTACTACCCGTGCGCCTAATCAGTCTCTGATCTTTTTCGGATGGTTGATGTGAGAAGGCAAAACATTGGGTAATACGTATATTCTACACAATATTGCAATTAGAAATATAATTCACAGATAGTCCAATTTGACCATGTGTAGGTCGGCAATAAAAAACAGATTTTAACATAAAATTATATCTTAAACACCATTCACAGTTAAACTAAATTGTCCGTCTTCTAGACGGCAAGAATTAAAATGATTTATGTTAATAAAGTAACATGTTTCGCACACAAGCAGTTATTCTTACACAAATGTCTGGATCGAAATGAGAATAGTCAAATGATTGAAAATACATGATAATATGAAGATAGTAAAATGATTTATGTTTACAAAGAGAAATTTTTTACACACAATTGGTTATTCTTACACAAATGTCTGGATTGTAATGAGTAGTCAAACGATTAAAGATACATAATAATATGAGCTTAGTAAAATTATTTATGTTTATAAATGAAAATGTTTTGTGTAAACCGTTTAAAGATTTAAATGACAAACAACTCACAAATGTTTAGCTCCTTGCTTTTATATTAAACAATCAATCATTTTCATAGTAACGAATAATCCGATGTAACGAGATAAATTCACTGTGACACAATAGTCCACCGCGTGATCCTCTCGGATCGCGCGCGGTTCTGTCTATTTTATAAAAACCCTATTAATTACAAATAAAATTGCAGTTCAATAAATATCGATTAAAACTGCTTGAGACTAAAAGAGATTGTTCCTAAAATCACAGTTAAGAGAAATATTGTTTAAGGACAGAGTTAGAATATTTGACCTTAAAGAGCACAGCGTTTGTAAAAATTGACCTTCGTTGGGTTTTAACACGGAGCCGCGTGTTACATACACCCCCCCGACAGTGAAAATTAGTACACAATGAAGGGGGCCATCCTTACAGTAAATGTTATTGCTCTTTCATGCCGTATAACGACTGATTTTGGTTCTGTCAACACTGATACTGGCTCCTCTATTTCTGGCGTTCTTGGACGGATGGTTAGGTCGAAGTGTTCGAGAAAGTCACGTCCAATGATGTTTCATGTCGTGTTGGCGATGATGAACGTATATTTTAAACATCATTTTGAGTTGGAGAACGAGATTGTGTGTATTCATACCCCAAACGTCGCTATTTTGGAGCCATTGGCGCAGGTCAGACTGCTGGTGTCGACTGGGTGGGTGGATTCGAGATAATTGTGGCGTAGTGAGCTTACATCTGATCCAGTGTCTATGGCAATTCATTCGCCAGAGATTGCGTCACGGATGAGAAAGTATGTTGATAGTGGCAACCGACGATGAGATTGGTTGCTGGCATTTGGGCGTTTGAAGCATGACTTAATTGGAGCCGTCGCTGTAAAGACAATAGTTTGATTGCGCTCTACCGCGAAGGCAACGTGCTACGAGCCATCAGACGTGGAGCGGCCAACAATTTGGGGTGCTCAGCCTCTGCTGCCGCTGAGGAGGCTGACCCCACCCGTCTTCCGAACCTTCCATGGGCGGATCCTCCTGAGTTGTTGAGGGTGACCGCGCCCTTTAGAACGTCGCGTCTGTGCGCGGGTATGTGCAGACGTTTTCGAGGCAATAACGTGTGTAGTGGCCTTCATCCCAAGTACTTGAATTTCTCAAAATCTAGCTGTTTATTAATTCCTTACTGGCTGTGAGTTCGACGAACCGGGGCACCATAATGTTGGGGTCGATTTCAGGGATGCTTTCTTGTTCGTTATTTTATACCCATTCTACATATCAATGGTGGCTATTATTACTACCCGTGCGCCTAATCAGTCTCTGATCTTTTTTGGATGGTTGATGTGAGAAGGCAAAAACATCGGGTCATATGTATATTCTACACAATATTGTGTAACGACACAAATCAATCGCCGACATATTGCGTAAATTAAATTCAAATTTATTTACGTTGCACCAATGAGAAAAAAGCAAATTGCCGTTTAACCACGTTTAACCACGTTTAACCAATAGTATGCAAGTACACATATTGCATGCTATTTAAACACGGTAATTTACCATGCAAGTCAGTTGTGGCATTTGCCTTCTACCTGCTTCACGCGTGTGCGTTCTGTCGGCTGTCAATACGTGTGCGCTCTGTCGGCTGTCAATACCTACGCTGGTGATTTGATAGTTTCACCAACAACTAACTACATCCGTGACTCATCTTGTTGCGGGATACCGGAGAGACGAGCCAATTGAGTGCAGGACCTGCAGGACACCATCCACAACGCGATCACAGCTCAACCACGGGAGCAGAAAACTCAACCAGAGTCCACCCAAGGCTCTAGGACATCTTCAACTCTGAAGACCTCAGGCGAACGCATTACCCGGCCCTCTTAAGGGCCCCCATATCAGTAACTAATCTCTGTTCAGAGCACCTTAACCGAGTTTGTAACGTCGTACGGCATTTACTTGAAGCCGGGGCGTTTACAAAATTAGCGACCGCGCCAGGATATTGATTATTGTTCTGATTTTTTTGGTACAAATAAAATTGACTTCCTTTTTCATCTATTTGGGATAAAAATCGATTAAGATTTGCGTGATCGTGGTCATCTGTGAATTTTTTTGGGTATATATATATATATTCGTGGTTTGTGTTGGGGGATATAATAATAGATTGACATTTGTGTTTTCTTTACCGTGATTGTGGTTTTCTGGGAAATCTGTTGGGATAATAATAACACATCGGCATCAAAGGCCAACGGGGCCTTTGTTCATCATTTCTACGTACAAAACGGCACCGTACGTACTCAACAACTCAACTGGTTTACTTCGCAGCTTTCATTGTTCCAGTAATTTTCTTTTAGCAAGATATTTCGGCCCATCTTACCGTAGGCCTTCATCAGTTGCATCTCACGAAACAAATGAAGCAAGTGTTTTATTTCCTCTAGTCATAATATTTATATACCTCAGACTGACCTTTCATTAGATATTCGCGTGTCACATATTTGTGTGTGTGTACATTTTCATAACCGT
>JAQBSW010011952.1:0-18332 GCA_029291075.1 Eudiplozoon nipponicum | reverse complement strand
CTTGATTTAAAGAAATCAACAGGCAATTAACCACAAAAAGGCGCGCGACACTTGCAAATAAATACAAGTTAATTTGAAAATAAGACTGGTAGTTATTCCATTAATCAGTTAAAAGCCCATAATTGATATAACTGAAAGGGTGTAATTTGTGTTATGTATAATATATGAGATGTGGTATGGTATATATATATGGTATATATATATATATATATGTACGTTATATCTCTTGTTTAGAAGGTCACTACTATTTGAAGCAAGCCTTCCTCTATATCAAAGCATAGAATATAGGGCGACAAATGTTTTATTGTGGCCAGTTGGCGTAGGTATTTTTGATTAATTATCACACATGAGGAACAAAAAGATACGATAGACAAATTGGACGAATAAGCACGATAAAACACAAGATACCTATATCAATAATATCCATACACTACATAAGTAACAATTAGATAATTTCAGTAAGTCCTGGTGCAGATGTACAAAAATAATGCCTTAATACCGAGCCAGAAATATGATGAAAGCAAATGCTTGTAAAAGTCCTGCGTTAAAATAACAAATTGTGAATGACTTATAAATGTAACTATACACAAGTAATAAAATCTGATCAATGAGTATGACTGATGTCCATGTCAGGCAATCTTCGCATAGAAATAACGATCAGTTTCAATACAGGAATTTCGGAAGGTCGTTATTTTCCGACTCTAAAATTAGCAATATTAAATTTAGTCAGCGATAACTAGAAAGAATTCAACATATCATCAATAACAGAATTGGCCGGAGCAGTGTCATAATTACTATATAATTCTAAGTTTATTTTGTTGATTTTTAATCTAGATCTCCTAACCTTAGTCACTATATAGAGAGAGAGCATATATATATATATATATATATATATATATATATATGTGTGTGTGTGTGTGTGTGTAGGTGTTTGTGTGTTTTAATTCAATTGATACCTGTTTTTAAGGGCGGTCGCACGCACAAAGTCGCGCATTCATAAAATATACCATTATAAATTTCAATTAGAATTAATTATACGGTTCACTGAATTTTGCGAGATTTAACATGAATAAAAAATTACTGATTCATTTTATTGAATCGCAATCCAGACTTATTTCTCAATTTATTTATCACTTCCTCAAAGAAATATTAATCACTGGACTATTACCAAGTTTATTATTAATTTTTGCATGCATAGGAGTTATTTTTAGATAAAAATTCGGATAATGATGACTATTATTTTAAATCAAGGTTTCGAGCTTGATACAAACACAGATTCTATTGTAAAAATATTTGTCTATATATTTGAAGAATTGTACAAGGTAGCATCCAGTAGACTGGATGGATTTCCTTTACTACCTTATTCAATTCTTCGTTATACAATGGGATTGTTACTTATATCAAGCTCACTACCTTGATTTTAAAAAAAAGAATTTTTATTTGTCTTGAAATAATTTTTGCGTGTGTAGTTAAGGGCCGTGACTGTTTTATAGAAATTCAGTCTTTATTTTGCACAGTTACAATTTTATTTCTTATGTTTACAAGAAAGGCCTCCTGGTGGGTTTTCTGAATTGACAGATATGGTAAACTCGGTTCTTTTTACAACATATTTATGCTTATGTGTGTATGATTTTATATATATAGAAAATAATCAATATGTACTCGCATAGCGAACTGCTCTTTCCGCTATTGCCAATAGGAAATTATGAGTGATAACGTTTCTGATATGAAAATTCTATCTAGTGGCTATAATTACTTATTGAAGTATCAGGTGTATTGAAACAAGATGGACTTGGCGATACTTTATTTAAATCGAGTTTGCGAGCTTGAAGTAAACACCAATCCCATTGTATTTAACCAGTCTAATAGCAGCAAAACTACCGCCAGTAGCACGCACTGACACGTTTCGACTTTCCATGATAATCATCAGAGTTCGACGGCAAACCTACTAGCGAGGATCAACCCGCAATGCATATGTATATGGATGACAGAAATAGATATACGACTTTCACCTCAAGTTGTCAAGCATGCATTATTCTTGACTGGAAATGTCGTCTACAAAATTTATATGCAGTCAAGAACATTAACTTTTAGCAGATATCGCCATATATATACGTAAAACAATTTACCAATCAATGGTTGTGCGGGTGGTATTAATAATTCTTTAAATCAAGTGTGCGAGCTGGAAGTAAATACCAATCATATTTGATTTAACTAGTCGAACAACAGCAAAACTACCTAGTCACGCGTACTGACGCGTTTCGAATTTTTAAGACATTGGCTTGTTTTATTCTGGAATTTTAATCTCAGATTGACTTAAAAATTTAATTTTAATTGAGAAAAAATCATTTGTAGAAGTATGCATTTATTATAAGGCAGGTATGTAAAACACAGCTGAGGTTGTTGAATGCAACATTCTTAATCCTCGGTTAAATAAAAAGAAGTTTGGACATTATGCACTTGGTATTGCACACGTGACAAATTAATTTCAATAGGACCTGAAGGATAAACCAAAGTCAGTATGAACGGAAGTTATAATCTCATGTGCACATTCGTTTCGTGCTTACTGGCGACTCATCAGTAAGAGCCGATATTACGCCCTATGCTCACTATATATTTTGGTGAGGAATGTGAGACAACTGGACTGTGCAATCTCGTATACGAATGTGTAAACCTGCAGTAGTGTTGTTAACTTTATATAAAGTCTTCGACAATGTGACTTCAAAGCAAATTGACTTATAATATATGTAATAAATATATATATATATATATATATATCGAGCCTGTAAATTGTATTAGCACTGGTTGTCGTGTCATTATCTGATACTAACACCATGGTTACCGAACAGATACATAGTACCAACACTTTGGTTGCCCAGTCGGTACATGGTAATAGCAAAATGTATTTAAATGTATGTAAAAGTTCACCAAAATTGAGAATCACATTTACTTATGAACACATATATGGACAATACAATTAAACAATAATTGATTGCGCGGGTGAGGGTATCAATTCTTTAAATTAAGTTTGCGAGCTTGAAGTAAGCACCAATCCCATTGTATTTAACCAGTCGTCGAACAACATAACAAAACTACCGTCAGTCGCAACGCACTGACAATTCCAATACCAATTCCTCGTGTAGTGTAGTGAAACTTTGGGGCTAAAAGGATGCTATATGATCTCCACATAAAAGAAAGGCTAATGAAGTCACAGTTAGTATATAACTGAGGTTTGAGCCCTGTCCTCGGCAAGATCTAGACAGTTTGTGAAGAGTGCCCAATAAGGACGAAACCGATCAACGGGATGAATTGCCTTTTTATATATAAAAACAAATATATGTACATAATGGGTCAGTTGTTTATATCAAGATAGCAACCTTGATTAAAAGTAATTGTTATCACCGCTCGCGCAACCAATGTTCGTTTAAATTTATAAATGATCATTTCAATACCACTTTTTATGTAACGTGGTATCTGTTCTATAATAACAGATTGGGGATGGTTAGTTGGGACTTCATGTCTAAAGGGATGCAATATAATCTCCATCTAAAGGAAAGCCGAACCAAGGAACAGTTAGTAGGTAACTGAACATAGCGTGTAGTGTGCGGTAGGGTGGCTCGGTGATTAGAGCACCAGATTCAGAAGCAGATGCGTCCAGTTTTGAGCCCTGTTATGTCGTATATTTCATCATTATGTGGAAAACTCTATTTCTCAAGTAGTTTGTTATAAAATTAATAATTTAGAAATTGCGCTGGTGGTGATAACAATTTAAAAAAAAGTCTGGCAGTTTAATATAAGCAGAAGCCCAATCGTATTTATCCATTTGCACAACATGTATATATTATATTTATTTATTTATTTATTTAGATCAAGTTTGCGCACTGTGCATAATACTTATAGTCACCTCTGCAATTTAATATTATTGATTTTATTTCATGTTAGAATTAATCTATTTGAAACTCTTATTTTACTTTACATCGTTAATTCACTTTTCGATTCATTTGCCAAAGCAATTGACCCTTTTAATTTGAGAACAGCTTGGTTCGATTCAATTAATTTTAGATTATTAATTGAATAAGTGTGCCTAGACTAATGCATACATATCTAAACAAATAACAGGGTGTGAGTACATTATGTGATTAAGTGAGTTCCAATATATTGAATAGTAAAACCATTTTATACTTGGTTTCATGAGTTGATGGTCCTGGTAGACGATTTGGTTTCAGTGTGTATCTATTATTAGCTACTTTTAAAATTATATTTTAATTACTTGCATTCAGGTTGAGGCGAGATGAGAAACTGTAATGAAGTTAACAAATGGAGTTAACCTGTAGTTCACACTACTCTACTAATATATGTTTTAGTAAGTGAAAATAAGCCATTTTGACAGAAATAGTTGAATGCAACCTGAGCGCTAACAGCTTACTTACATGACAGGCTTGATAGTGGAAATGAGAAATAATATATGCTACATTATTGATGTAAACAAGCAAATGGATCTAATTAAATATGAATACTTTCATGTTGCTTCTGTAATTAGCTTAAGGCAATATGTGAAAAAACGACCTATAAACGAAGCTTTCATCTGTATGTGTGCTTTTGACTGTGTTTTAAGTGTGTTTGAGTTTAAAAATTTATGTTATGCCAATATTGCTTTATGTTAGAAGTTTTTAAATAAGAAGCGCACAACTTTGTATTTAGGCGCGCTCGTTAATCTTGCCTAGAACAGTTCGGGACACATTCACCACTTGCGTTGGTCCGTTGGCAATACTTTTAATAGTTTAATATCGATTAAAAGGTATAATTCTGCGCACGACTGGATACATTACCAAACCGCCTGATCCCGTGTTGCCACTTACAGGGTCTTATATACAAGCCCCCCCCACAAACACACATTCGAAATATTTGAAAACTTTTTAGCGAGAATCTTTACCTGTCATCACACTGAACGTAGACAAATAATAAAGGAAGTAATAATGTTTGCTCAGACGGCTTCATTTATGCGTATTACTAATTTATGTCATTATAAATACTGCCGTATCACTAGATAGGCTTGCGCCGTTTATACGTGTATGTATATGTAATTGTTAATCGTGCAGGTAAATGTAATTACACTAAAACGCACGCCCATCTATGTCAAATTAATGCCATTGTATGCAAATTTTGCCACACACACACACACGTCAAACAAGCGTTCCAGAGCAAGGTGTATATATATATATATATATATATATATATATATATATATATATATATATATCAGACATGAGAAGCAATTGATAAGCAGAATCCAGCAAAATTTGCCACAGAAATTGATTAACAAAGGCTTGCCACCGTCAGGAAAATCAGCTATTTCCGATCATATATTGGCAACGGGGCACCCTGTCAATTCGACCAATTTCACAATTCTACATAAAGCAAAATCAGAAAAATTATTATTTATCTACGAAGCACTTTACATAAAACAAAAAACACCTGACCTTAATATTCAAAAGTTTCATCAACATGACAACCTTATCGACTGGCCAAGAATAACAAAATTCAACAACAATCTACTAGTATCCAGCCAAGAACAAGCAGGCCCTCGACTAGAATCAACAAACGTACAATCGGATTGGCAACAAACTGAAGTGGAAATAACAGAGGCGCATACGATGACAGAAGTCTCCAAACAATGTGAGCGTTTAACACTGCAATCAACACTGGCGTTGTTACCACGTGAAAACTTTGCGCAACGAGGTGAAACGATCAAATATACTGGGAGAAATAGCACTTGTATATGTAACAGTGAACAATGCGCACAAATGGTTAATTCTCAAGCTATCAAAACAATAATGACAAGATATCAGACATCACTTCGCAATACTGCGAGAATGACCTTCACATGCAAACACGCATACACACAAACACAAACGCATACACACTCACCAACTAGTCAAAACAAGGAACAGCAGTAAAAACGAGTCAGATTTGTTACCACTAGCATAATCAATTGAAAACCCAAAATGTATAAATATGTATGATTGTATAAGAGATGATTAGTATTCACGAAATAAATGGCCTTTATCCACTTTGTTATTTGTGTTTTCCTAATTATAAGAATATATATATGTAGTCTACTCACGTTATCTATTATAATATTATTCTCTAGAAATTGATTAAAGTTTTCCTTGCAATGTGAAATTAAATAATCAAGAGTAAGGCCAATGATCAGGAAGTGTGTAAAGTATTACAAATTATGTACGCCTATTGTAAAATGACGTTTGGATAATTTTTTCAAAGTTAACGTTGAAAAAATAAGCTTCATTAGTATATGAAAGTAAATTAATAGAGACCCCACAATAATTTCCTAATGAAAGAAAGTTCCCTGTAATGTAGTAAGAAAGATGATAAAAGGCATGACAATGTTGCTAAAGATAGTTAAATTATTGATGGTACAAAATTGGTAGATACAATAGTGTATGGAATCCATCCTATGCTTATAATCGCATGTATGTTGGTGCATGCCTGCTCCAAATTTAGATAGTAAGACGATAACATAGAACTTCATGTAAGTATAGACATGTTGATAATCTACTGTTTGCACGCCCCTGAGTATAGACTGTGCGTTAATGCAACTGGAATGGTTTTCGACGCATATCTATGCATTCATAACGGAAAAGCTAAATTTCTTTGGGACTGTATTAAAAACATATCGCTGCATTAGGAAGCGACGGCTGCATGAATCAGAATCGGAAACTAGATCCTGCAAAGAATTAAGCAATTTGGATTAAGATTACTTTTATGTGATCACATAAATTTACAACTTAAGCACTTCTATTATTATCCACATTATCATTCTTGACAATATCTTTCTTTCTGTAACATAGTTTCAGACACTGAAGCGAATGTATCCCATTTCGATTTCCGTTCACGGTAAATTATGAGGAGTACTGAACAGTTCGAATAAGGGTGAAATCGGTCTACTGGATAAACTGCATTCCTATCTGTTAAATTCATACTGACACACGAAGACACCAATACACGCACGCACACATACACACAAATACATATATATATATATATATATATATATATATATATATATATATATATATATATATATAATTAAAATCCTGCCGTTACACTTCAAACAAATATTACTTTCACAACTGGCATGGTGTCTGCTGTATATGCCAGAGTAGTTAGTCAGTATTTGTAGTCTTAAGAGATTCCAAATAAGTTCCATCGGATGTAAAAACTTCAAATTTCGTACAGTGACACAGTGGATAGAGTCCCGGACTCTGAAGTAAACGTGTCCCCGTTCGAGTCTTGTCCGCAGCAAATTGTGCAAAATACAGTAAATTTTCTCAGTATAGACGAAGCCAATCTGCTGGATGAATTGCGTTTATATATATATATATATATATATATATATATATATATATATATATATATATATATATATCATCGTGAGTGCGTCTGTTTGTGCTTATGCGAAACATAAGCAATCATATGCCAGAACTGCGTACTTTTTTGTTTACAGTTTGTGTGAATTTAGCGTACTGCAAGATTTAACCTCTTTTGGCGAATATCCATTGAGTATCAGTTTGTTTTTTTATTTATTTTAGCATTACATGTTAACGATTATTGGTCACAACTATTCGTAAAGACGTACTAAACATTATTTATTGCTTTACAATCACGGTCTGAGTTCTGGATAAGCATTCTGATTACTAAAAAAATGCTTCTTCTTATAATGAATAATTTTTTGTGATAGATATTGTTTCTTCATGATATTATGATGCATCTATTCTGTAGGAAAAACGTAGTATTTTTTCGATATTAAATAGTACAAATTTTGGTATCGGATAAAACTTAAGGTTTATTTAATTGAATTTTATATGTAAAAACCGCTAGTTATTGCTAACAACATAATTAGAAAAAGTCTTTAAATCGAGTTTGCTTGCATGAAAATAGTAAAAATCCCATTATATTTAACCAGTCGAACAACATTAAAAACTATTTAGTAAGTTTCCAGTGAACAACGTGAAACCTAAACTGTGTTAGATAAAAAAAAATATTTCTGTCTTTCTTATTATCCTCAAGTCGAGAGAAAAATGGAAAAAAGAGGTAAATGATGAATGAACGAGAGGATGTATGCGTCGATACCACATGGTGAGCAACTGAAGAGAATTGTGTATTAGGTATTACTAACCTAGTAACAAATTGGTTTAAATATGACTACAAGGATAAAAAAAAGTCAAAATGAACGAAAAGTATAATCTTATGCACATTCATTTCGTGCTTACTGCCGACTCATCAGTAGGAGCCGATACTACGACAGTGAGCACGAAACGATCGTGCAGTATTTTATATTTTCCGTTCATGCTGTCTTTGGTTTATCCTTCTGGTCATAATTGAACTAATTTGTTACTAGTTGCACAACACCTTATACAAAATTGCATATCTATTAGTTCTCCGCCCCAAATATTATCAAATTAAAGCGAATGAAAGTCGAACATTTAACGCGTTAGTCGGTTGACGATTAAAAGTCTACTGTTATTCTCTCCGCTATGAATACGGTGAATGCTGATCATTTGCTATAATTAAAGTTGATATAAACATTTTACTTACATTTTTTGCAATATAAACTAAGAATTGTATAGCATAGAAAAGGCAATTCATCCAGTAGACTGGTTTCGTCCTTATTGGGATCTCTCACGAACTGACTAGAATTTGCCGCGGACGCGGCTCGAACCCCGGCACGTCTGCTTCGGCATCTGGTGCACCAACCACTGAGCCACCCTATCGCACACTATACACAATTGTCAATCATATACTAACTAACGCAACTCGCTTAGTTTTCTTCTCTCTTAGATGGAGCTCATATGGCATCCATTTAGACCCAAAGTTTCAACTAACATTCTCAATCTGTTATCGCTGGACAAAAACCACACTAGATGGGGAAGTGGTATTGAAATGAACATTTATATAATGAAACGAACATTGGTTGCGCGGGCGGTGATAACATTTACTATAATCGAGGTTGCGAACTTGATATAAACATCTGACCCATTAAGTACTTACATTTTGTCAGTATAAACTAATAATTGTTTAATTAACCATAAGCAATTCAGCCAGTAGACCGGTTTCGTCCTTATTGGGAACTCATCACGTACTGACCAGAATTTGTCGCGGACAGGGCTCGAACCTGGGCACGTCAGCTTCGGAATCTTGTGCTCTAACCACTTATATATATATATATATATATCTGGTCTAAACGTTCATTTAAATACTACCCAATGTATAACTGCTAACTATCGAACATTGTTCACGTAAAATACCGTTCATTAAGCCCAGGTTAGGTTTTAACGTCAGCATATTTAATATGCGAACGTTGGAGGAAGCTGGACAATGAGAAGCTCCCGCACGTACGATGGATAAATTATAAATCGAAATGTTTTTGATATAATGCTATGAATACCGCAAAAAAAGCTGAATTGCTGAAGTTGCCTTGCCTTAAATTTGACTATGCCATATTGATGTTGTGTAGAGTTTTAGCTATCTTCACTTCTGTGTGTTATCTAGGTAAATATTCTCATTTTAACTAGATCCCCATATCATAAATCACTCTCGTTTACTAATTTGCTTATCTAAATTATTATTTTTATCATTATGATTACTTTTTTATAAAATGTCATGTTTTTTCTTATGGTTATATGACAGTGAAACTTTAATTAGTAATATATTTTTTATTGCTGTACGTGGTGATGATGATTATCCTGCAGATTATCAAAATCGCTTATGCATATTCACAAGACGTTTTCTTTAAGATATTTACTAAATGCAATTTAAATAAGATTTGGCATCAGATGAATCACTATGAGTCAGAATAATGGTGTATTAATTTATTTTGTTTGGTCAGTTTTCACAACCACAAGACGATGTCAGGTGTACGTTCCTGATGTTACCAATACAATTATGACTAACGTTTCATATAGCCTGATTGCCAAATTACAGCTATTGGCCTGCGTGCTTGCACAGCAGGAGAGGGAGCGCAGATCGTTTCTGGTGTCTTTAGAAATATTTGTTATTCTGGGCAGATGGTGCTCGTCATCATTGGTCGACAGACCATCTAAGTGCAGCATGCCCGAATGTAAATTATTCATCCACACTGGGTTCGGGCGACCTGGTGTTCTTCTATTGCCACTCGTAACTATAAAAAATACAGTGAACAATTACTTTATGTTGTATCGGCCGACGTGCGGGATAAAAGTGTTGCCTTATCTGCCAAGTTTTGCAGGACGGATAGGCGAAAATAAACTACTGTATACAGGCCTGAAATTAGGGCCGCAGGATTGAAGGCCCTTTATGCAAATCTGCGAAAGGACCAATATCGTAGATATCCGTCAGAGAGTAAATGCCTCGAATCGAATGTCAGTTAGTGCCTGATAGGTCTCTGTTCTGACAGTTTGTCATGAAAATCCTTGCTCATTTACACGAGTCCTTTGAATAAGTAGGGAGAAGGCAAATGGCCAAGCTAGCTAGGGGCAATGTGATTATATTCCCATTAAAATACGAGAATGCTACAGCAAATTATGCCGTTGTTTATCCGATATTTCGTGGTGCAAGGGAGACCTTATTTGACTTGACCGATAAAAAATCTAATTTGGCTTATGCTAGATTCTGTGTAGGCAACCTGGTTATCGGAATCGTCAATGTGTACGTACCAGCTCTCAGCCATTCTCCAAATAAAAACAATGATTTCTCTGTAATACCTTTAGATATTGCCTCTGGCCTTGAGAGAATTCCCGACATTTCAGTACTAATCATTTCAATGCTAAACATGTTAAAAATGTTTTCGAGACCTTGTAGAGAGATCAACTATGGCTAAAGCTAGCTGCGATAATGGCATCAGACTCTTCAATTCTGCTCTAAGCTTAAATCTCTGTGATGAACTCAGACTTCCAGCACCACAAGCAGCATCTTGCCCCAAGGTAAATTAATATATCCCGTGCAGATAGGATGGATACATACCATCGTACAAACGTTCACATTATGGTAACAGTTGCTGGTTATCTTCTGTTCAGAATAGAAGCACGTTTCACAGGTGTTTTGTAAAAGTCTTCTGGTCGTTGGAATCATATTTAAATTAGGTACTATGTGGCCGCCCGTATTCCGTACGAGAATCCGTGCACAGAAAATGGATGCACTTAGGCAAAATACCTTCGGAGTCACTAATGCCTCTGCAGGGCTACCTGTAGCTACAGCCAATATTGTACCAAATATCACTTGGAGCGATAGAAAGAAAACGATATAGAAGGAGTGGCAGAGACTTTCAAACTCATGACAGACCTCAAATCCGCGGAAGTCGATAGCTTTGTATCTAAATTTTTTCACGTTCTATAAAATTGTGTTTCAAAGGATCTGCATTATCTCATTATTGCAATCTTAGAGAGAGGAATCCGTCCCGAAGAAATGGAAGAGTGTCGTTATGCTACCTGCCAACAATCAAGATATTACTTTACATTGCGTTGCGTCAAAATTGGTGTACCGTTATCATCAAAAGTTTTTGGTAAGTGCGAATGTAGCGAACTAAGCAAATCCAGGTAGGATTTCGACCAGAAATCGGATTCGTTGATAAATCCGTGCACTCGGAACCACTCTTAGGTTGCGTTGCCGGTATCAGAGACTCGCAGTTACTGCTTTCCTTGACTGTTTAATCGCTGGCGTGCGTAAGTGATGCATTCCTTCCACTTTGTTACTTATGGTGTCGATGCAGTCTTTGCTGAGATTACCGCAACACCACATAGTGGAGATCAATGGTAGTGGTCAGTTTGTTGGACTTAAATACGCTGCTGATACTGTTAGGATGGCAGGAAAAGAAGACTAGCTTAAATGAGACATAAATTATGATCGTGCAGTGTCTATCATTTACGGTATGCAACCAAACTAATTAGAAACCTTTATTATAGCAGGATTTGCTCCACGGGCTAAGATCGCATTTAACCATGCTTTACTTCCATTCGTAAAATATTTCATTTAACTAAGATCTCTGGTGGCACAAGACATATCGGATTCTGCAGAATATTCCAGACGTGTCAGACTTACAGCTGTTAAATTTTAGAAATCGTACAGACCACTTAATTATCGCCAAGCTACTTAATTACATGTCAAGTACAATGTCTATAGGTCAATCGTTCTGCCGGTCCTGTTTATGCCGCAGAGACCTGGTTCAAGACGCACTAGCTGATAGCGCTTGGACTGCATTACGAATTTGCATCTTTACTTGGTTTTGTTTGGATCATTGCCAGCTGAGCGTCAGGATGCATTAGTCAAAAGCAGGATTTACAAGCCGACCAGATTTATACGGTCGCTATCTAACGTGTTATTAAATGTCAGATGCGTTAGATGGGCCGCTGATTTAGGTCAATTTTACATTTTTTTTATATGATTGAAGAAAATAAGGTGGATGGCTGGAACCAAAGGAAGATTAGGCCAGCCATCTCTTGACAAGATACTATTATTGGCGATATAGGTCACATGATCATAGTGCACGATATCTTCATTAGGCAAGAGACAAACGAATGAGGTGAAATCTGCCGGAGTCAAGCGAAAATTAGGGTTCAGTTAGGAGGCCTTATAAATTCTGTCATATTGACATCGGCTTCTGAAACCTACGGTGTAGTAGATAAAGATTGCCTTTTATATATGCGGTTTATTATGTAATGTACAGAATGTACATTTTGGAGAGCATTAGTTGGTTTAACACAAGAAATTAAATAACCTGGTGCCTTCGGTTCATGCTTTTCAATAATGTTCTGAATCTGAGGGAGACCGAAAATTGGGCCAAACCCTTTGTTTTATAGGTTGTGCATTCTTATAAAACGAGCTACAATTGTAGCGTTTTCGTCTTGCGAAAGTTTTTCATACCAGGCTGGCCAGCGACGAGATTTCTGCGTTAATGTGATAAATTCTTTTATTACCTCGTTTTTGACTCGAACTAAAATAGATTCAAAATATTCCCTTCTTGCAACCACTTTTTATGTAATATATGCACTTTAAACATTAAAATAAAAAGCGTGTTTTTAACGCTATCTCAAATCTCACGAAATCAATATAAGCGTGCATTAATGGGTTTCGGTAGGCTTGTTTAATTCAAATATATTTTTTTGTTAAAATACTTAGTTATTGTTTTGATTATCTTGCTCGACGTCGATGCTCTTATAGATTAAAACCAGTTGTAGATGAAACGTGAAAGACGGATAACCTCGTCGTATATCCTGATTTTATATCAAAGCCGCTACGGCCTTGCGAGAAGGCCTGTAAAAGCAGAAAATGGTATGGTATTGCCAACCTCTAAAGACAATTAATCCATTCTTGCAGGAAAATACTTGGTTGTTCTAATCTGCTAAATATTGCAGTCACTAGGGCTACGTTGCTTACTGTTTAATTGGGGCTCATTCATTGCTTATAATTTTATGGTTATGCGGCAGTGAAGCGGCAGTTTTTTAGGCTAATTTAATACTGTTTATTAGTAGTGTCTTGAAGGGTGGATAAGCGAAAATGATAAAGATTCCGTTGGTGAAAAATTCTTTGTACGGTTATGAAGATGGTTGAATATCATCATGAATTTAACCGAACGAAATAATGGCGATGCTAACTTAAAATCTTCAACCAGAGATAAAATAGTGCTCAGTACTTCTACATTTTCTCAGAAGAAGTTGCAAAATGTTTTTTAGATATGTCCTTACTTCAAGGGCAGCTAGGGGAAGGCAATTGACAATGCTGTATCCTGAAGCAGAACAAACGAAAATCTACATGGTCGTATCTCATTTGCTTTTGCTAGTCCTCGTGTGTCAATGAAATCCAAAGATAGCTTATGCATATTACATTTGAATGTAATCTAGTGAGTATTATCGGATGGCGAAATACAAAACTCATTCATGTTTCCATCAGATCCTAATTACTTCGCGGGTTCCATAATTAGTTTTAGTCGGGTCCAGAATACGAGAAGAAGAGCCTCTCTTGATTGAATGAAAGCGCAATTCCACTAGGTATGGTATGCATTACCGTATAAAACGCCTAACTTGATTGCGAAAAATTCGGTGTTTGTGTGACTCACGTAAGAAATCAGGTTTTGAGTGTCGTTTGATTGTACAAATGATGTGAATACTTATATTGTTATATTAGGCATGGAGAATTTAAATAACAAACTATTCTTATTTTTAGCAAACAAATAGCATAGCAAAACTGTAGTAGCCTATTCTTATTGAGCAGTTTTAATTCAATATGGTAATTTGCACAAAACATCGAAAAACTAGCTAACAAGGGTGGAACCGCAATTTGCATATGATATATTAAAATTCAGGAATATCGCTTGCACTCCCTAGTAATACAGCATATATTGTTGTTGAGTTACGGCGATTTCAATGTGAAGCTCGTTCGGCTTTATGAGAAACGGAGATATAAAGACATGGACTCTGGCCAACATCGCTATTTTCCAGCACCAATTATTGCATGCTGCTACAGGGCATAATGACGTAAGTCATGCAGATTGGATGGCAATTTGAATGAAAGCAAAATTAACCACGCACGAGAAATTACCTCATGTTAAGAACAGATACAGTTAATGAATCTGATTGTACCTTTGACATAACAAAATGGATTCAAACTTCGTTCACTGATCGAGGGAATTCTGCGCGAGTATTTGTGCAATATACATTGATGCAACTTTTCAGTGCAAATTAAGGTATGCACATGGGCTACGTGTAGTTACAGCTAAAGCCAACCTAACGTAATCTAGTAAGGCGTCGATCCATGTCAAATTTATATTCTTTGCTACAACCTTAATATCCATCATCGCTATTAGCCACCTATTAGATTACTACGATCATTTTAGTTCTGTGGCGCGCAAAATAATAGGGCGAGTTATAATTATGTAAAGCTGCGAAGCTAACATTTTTCAAATAATTGATGTATGTTATAATCGATCGACTGTCTGTCATTCCATCGGTATGGATTTGTAAAATTTTTAGGATTAGCTCTGGTATTCAACGAGGATATTCTACTGCCATTACCATTCTAAATTATATTATCGGTTCGTTGTTTAATGGGATCTCTCAAACATTCCTCAGTGTTGATCGCCGATGGTGGCCGGTTTTTAGATCTGTTGTACTCCGACGATGCTGAAAATGAACTTTAAATTATCCCGTTGGTTGTACTCAAGAGTTGTCCTTTTGAAACGATTCGATGCCTAATATCTCGAAAGCGGTCTTTGTTTCCAGTTTTGATCGGTTGATAAAGATCACACTTATTAACATTCTTCTATCAGTTGTAGTTCCATAAAAAATTTTGTCAAATTTTAAAGATATTTCAGCTTTGCTGCAGTTTTCTTTACTAGTTATGCATAAGCCACTACTTCCCCAAAAAAAATATTCTAGTCTTTGGTAAAGCAAATTGTCGCTGAGAAATTAACGATCACTCATAGTTTGAATTAGTTCATTTTCACCTGAGTGCCAGAAGCGAAACTTACGAACAGTTCAGTTAAATTCGGCCTCCATTTGATGTGACTTCATCATCGGCTTTTGATAATGAACATGGATTATGCTGGCTGGGACAGTGCTTGAGAAAGCATTTTACACATCCTGCTTGCCAGCCTACCAATGCGACTCAAATGTGTGATTAGATTCTCATAAGTGGTGAACTATCTGTTGTTTAACAGTTAAATACTGTTTGGTGCGGAGAACTAATATATATGCAAGTATGTATTAGGTGTTGCAAACCTAGTAATAAATAAGTTCAGTTGTGACCAGAAAGATAAACCAAAGACAGTATGAACGGAAAGTATAATCTCATGCACATTTGTTTCGTGCTTACTGGCGACTCATCAGTAGGAGCCGGTATTACGCCCTTTAACCACGATATATTTGGGTGAGGAATGAGGGATAATAGGACGGTACAATATCTTAGACGAATGTGTAAACCTATAGTAGTGAAGCTAACATCATATAAAGTCTTCGACAATGCGACTTCAACGCTAACTCACACTATATAATATATATACCGAGTCTGTAAAGGATACTAACACTATGACTATTGTGTTAGTAACATATACCAACATTGTTGTACCGAAAACGGAACATGGTATTAACACTATGATTGCTGAGTCGGTAAATGGTACCAACATGATGGATATCAATTTATGCTATAGTTCACCGAAATTGAGAATTGCAACTATTTTTGAACACATGTTACTCCAGTAAATCGATATCAGTTATCATATTACATCGATAATCCAGATGTGTATTTACTTATGTACGCATAACTAAAAATTGTGTGTAGTATGCGACGGGGTGGCTCAGTGGTTAGAGCAACAGATTCCGAAGCCGCCGTGCCCAGGTTCGAAACCTGTCCGCGGCAAATTCTGGACAGTACGTAATGGTCCAGTACGTGAGGTCATAATATGGGTCTACTGGATGAATTGCCTTTTCTACACTATACAATGCTTGGTTTATACTGACAAATTGTATGCAAATAATGGGTCAGGTGCTTATATCAAGATCGCAACCTTGATTAAAAGTAATTGTTATCATTGCCCGCGCAACAAGAGTTCACTTAAACTGAATTCATATTGGTCCATTTAACGCTTCTTTATATCTTTAATCACATTTATAATCTTGCACATTATATCATTTAACAATTACATGTATGTATTTTTACAATTAATAAATAATATTTCATCATTCAATAAGTTACTATTAATCATAATTAGTGTCTCATCTAGCTTCAAAAATAAATAAATAAATAAAGTGCATATTTCTTTATTAGTAAATTTATCATTAAAGCACATTTTATTTCTGATGTGTGTCAAACGAAGGAGCATCTAGGCTGATTTATATCGTTTTATGATTCTATTCGCCAATGTGCCACTCATCCGTGATTTTTTAGCTTGTTTCAACTGTCGTGGAGTTGCGTATACATGTACTTCTGAAACAACCATTGCTTAAGCTGAATATTTGATTTTTGTTATTAAAAAAAATCGTTCCGTATCAGTTCTGCTAATAAACAACCTGACTCATTCCGATTTATAACCTTAATATTTACCTAACTTCGTAATGCTAGACAAGCAGTGCGGATCGATAATTTTCTCTCTTTATATCTTTATACATGTATATATTTTATTGTAATGGTATTTGGGTGCCAAACTAGGGAATTGTATAGTCAGACGACTAATATTCCGTAGCTAATTCTACCTTCCATATTAGCCCTAACGTTGCACATACTGAGTTGTTGATAAGGTATATCATAGCATATAGAATTTAAAAAATATTGCATGGGTATTATCAGAATAGACGTAAGCTTGCCAGGACGTTCAAATAGATGTGGCTATACTCTATTTATCGTGAAACTCCTTGAGAATGATTTAAGCCTACATCCAAAACAATTAAATTTCTTTCTAACCATAGTTCCACGTGGTCTAGGCCACTGTGTTTATCCTGGGTCCATATGGTCTTGTAATATGGAAACATATTTGGTTTGGAATGCCTAGCAACTATTCACTTTTGCATTATATTTTGCCTTCAATAATAATCAGCAATATTTAAAAAAAAGCACTAGCGAATAATTGGGGATAAGTCTATTTGGTAAAAATGGGCCATTTTATTTCGTAATATTTTACAACACGAATACAAGTATTTTTAATAAATTTACCTTAAACTGCTATTTAATTAGACGACTTGGAAAATGCTGAGCATAATATAATAGCGTTTATGATCGGCCAAGAATAACCAAATCCATTTATTATAGTTCATCTTCCAACCAAACTCGACAATTTGCTGGATCAATATCTTTAAGTATTTAACCGGAACAGATACAAATTCCAGGTGGAATGGGTTACATAAGATATATCATTATTGTCCTAATCATTGCCTGAAACTATACAATATCTACTGCCATTATTGATGCAGCATACACATTTTGCGTTTTTATCAGGTGGGCAACTCACTAAAACTCAAAAAAACTATAAATGAGCAAACTTACATAGAAAAAAACAATCGTATATGCAATAGCCAAAGATCGTGAGCCTGACTAAAATAAAATCTCTCTATAGAAGCATTGTTTGGATATATATATCGCGTGTACTTTCTAATATTTTCACTGTATATATGCATGTGTGTATGAATGTATGTATGTGTCAATGTTTGT
This sequence comes from Eudiplozoon nipponicum, assembly GCA_029291075.1. Lineage (NCBI taxonomy): Eukaryota > Metazoa > Platyhelminthes > Monogenea > Mazocraeidea > Diplozoidae > Eudiplozoon > Eudiplozoon nipponicum. Next base: position 143 of record JAQBSW010011952.1, on the reverse strand, counting down.
ATGTGTGTATGTCTGTAGGCATATATATATATATATATATATATATATATATATATATATATATATATATATATATATATTCATGTATGTATGTATATATGCATATCCATGTGTGTATGTATGTGTGTATCAATGGATGTATA
>JAQBSW010011951.1:0-18333 GCA_029291075.1 Eudiplozoon nipponicum | reverse complement strand
GTATTGGTTCAAGTAGTTTGCAGAGAAATTTGATTGGTTTATGTTGTGGTGCATTGATCATTGACATAATGGGCCGCATCGAAGGAGCTCCTGAGGCTGTCATGGCTTTATGAGTTTTTGGTTTGCCGTATAGTCTTGCGGAGTCAGTTGCGACTGGTTTCGCTTTTTGGATGTCTTCTGTGAGTTTTGATCTAATCTCGGAGTCACTCATCGATGTTAGAACATGTTTTTCCATCTTTTTCAAAATTGCATTAATTCTTGATTCGATGTTCGTTGAATCATCTTTCTGTTTGAAGTCATGCTTAAATTTAGATTGGTCATTTATTATATCGTTCATGGCCTTCCTGTAAGCGTCGGCTTCAAGTATAACAATTCCTGATCCTTTGTCAGGTGTGGCAAGTCGTATGGATTTGTCTGATTGGAGTTTTCTGAGTTCGTCTATGTGTTGTTTTGTGATGATTTGGCTGCCTTTGAATTCCTTCTTGTATTGTTCTAGTGCGCTTACTATCTCAGCTTTCAGTCCTTGTCCATTGAATGCATGTGGGGCGGCAGATGTATACATGTATCACCTGGAGAAAACGAGCCTAAAAGGTATAATTGACTAGTGCGCACTCTACAAAAGGTATGTCGATGATATCTTGTTGTTCATCTCAGAAGCAGCAGACCCTTCCGAAATCCTCAAACAAGCAAATGGAGTCGATCCAGACATCAATATCACTCTCGAGGTAGAGAAAGACGACAGTTTTCCCTTCCTTGACATCAAACTCACTCGAGAAGCAAACGGAAATTTGACACTGGCCATACATAGAAAATCCACTTTCACCGGACAATACATTCACTACAACAGTAGTGTGGCAAAATCCCACAGAAGAAACTTAGTAAACAACCTAGCAAACAGAATCAGGAAGATCTGCTCTGAACACAAGATTGAGGAAGAACTGGGCTACCTCAGGAAAATTTTGCTAATGAACAACTACCCAGAGCGTTTCATTGATGTCAACATCAGACCACGGCAGATTCGTACTAGAGAGGATACCGGCAAGCAGGTTTTCCTAAACTTACCATTTAGAGGCGACGTACCAGCCTCAATAATTGCACGGCGGCTGAATAGAATAACTAAGGACAACTTTCCCAGTGTTAAAGTTAATATGACATTTAGTACACAGAGAATCATGAGGTTGGATGCCAAAGATCAATTGCCAATTCTCTCCAAATCATTCATAGTCTACAAATTCTCATGTATGTGCGGTAGCACATATATCGAACGTACGAAGAAGCAATTTATAAGCAGAATCCAGCAACATTTGCCACAGAAATTGATTAACAAAGGCTTGCCACCGTCAGGAAAATCAGCTATTTCCGATCATATATTGGCAACGGGGCACCCTGTCAATTCGACCAATTTCACAATTCTACATAAAGCAAAATCAGAAAAATTATTATTTATCTACGAAGCACTTTACATAAAACAACAGGCACCTGACCTTAATATTCAAAAGTTCCATCAACATGATATCCTTATCGACTGGCCAAGAATAACAAAATTCAACAACAATCTACTAGTATCCAGCCCAGAACAAACAGGCCCTCGACTAGAATCAACAAACGTACAATCGGATTGGCAACAAACTGAAGTGGAAATAACAGAGGCGCATACGATGACAGAAGTCTCCAAACAATGTGAGCGTTTACCACTGCAATCAACACTGGCGTTGTTACCACGTGAAAACTTTGCGCAACGAGGTGAAACGATCAACTATACTGGGAAAAATAGCACTTGTATATGTAACAGTGAACAATGCGCACAAATGGTTAATTCTCAAGCTATCAAAACAATAATGACAAGATATCAGACATCACTTCGCAATACTGCGAGAATGACCTTTACATGCAAACACGCATACACACAAACACAAACGCATACACACTCACCAACTAGTCAAAACAAGAAACAGCAGTAAAAACGAGTCAGATTTGTTACCACTAGCATAATCAATTGAAAACCCAAAATGTATAAATATGTATGATTGTATAAGAGATGATTAGTATTCACGAAATAAATGGCCTTTATCCACTTTGTTATTTGTGTTTTCCTAATTATAAGAATATATATATATATTATTATATATATATATATATATATATATATATATATTTCATATGTATATAATAAATTGAATCTGCCAATACTTCCTTATTTGATTCTGTTGTGCAGAGGCTTTGACATGTCTGCATAATGGAAGGCGGCCTAATCGCAGTCTTGCTGTATCAAGAGCTCAGGTGTTATTATTGGAAGCCTGCCAGACTTCACTTTACCAACGTGTTTCTGTTGCACTGGAGGCGATTGAGAACTACGCTGTAGAGCACAAGCGCATTAATGAAGCCATCATAAAATGCGAGGATGAAGTCGATCGGGTTAGTAAGATGAAAGCTTTATCTAAAATCTCGAGTGGTATTCATCAATACCTATATAATCTATGGTTGCTAAGTTGTACAATTTACATGCATTATTATATATATATATATATATATATATATATATATATATATATATATATATATATATATTACTATATATCATATAAATTTTGATATTTGTTGTTTAACTAATAAAATATTTAAAGTAAACGCAATGCACCATAATCCGGCGTCAAAGTGTTGAAAGTGATTGCCTGCTTAACAATTTATTACCTGCTCAAGGTTTGCTGAAAATTTAGGCGTCTATTGGTGATTATTCCGTCTACTAATATGTAATAATGAAGAGAAATTGTTTTGTTCGTGGTATTGAGGCGTTTGAACAACCATTGTTTGAACTCAGTCAGCTGAATCAGCCGATTTGCTTATACTGTAGTAAGTCATATCCCTGGTCTGTCACCGGCTTAAGGGTTCTGTCTTGTTTCATTTTATCAACTGCTAGCAACCGATCAGAACTTGAGGTGGCATTCAAAAAGCACTATCCTTTAATTTCAATTTACTAAAATGGCGCTAAAAGATTCCACAATAGCTGAGCAATAGATTTGAATTTACAGTTTATTAAAATCTTGTATTAAAAAATCATTTGGAACAAATGAATTATGAATTAATGAAAGTGCATTTGTGATTTCTTAACTCAATATCAAAGCACCGTGAAAGTGCTATAGTAAAGAATAAATTTGGGAACTGGGTATGTTCAGTTAGGCACAGAATATTATGTCAAGGCGTGCTAGTACATGCGAAGAATGCTTCATGCGAATGAATAGTATATACGTTGTAATGACGTTATTACTAAGTAACCAGCGCCTTAAATGATGTCTTCGTAGTTTTATAGTATAATGCCTGATGAAATCACTTACTCTAAATGTTACCTGATGCTGCTCTATTTGGATCTGCTGTAAAAATGTTCAAGACTTGGTAATCACATTACAGCCTAAAGGTAGCACATTAGTTGTTAAGCCCGTCCGCAACGCGAATTTGTTTACAAACTGGCAAGGCACAAACGCGGAAGGATTTTTAGTTGTATTATAGTTAACTCAAATATTGATAAATGTATATCCTGCTCTTCAGTATAGAGGGTTGCAAAGTAGCCTATTTGTATCTCACCGAATTGCACGCCCCATTTTCTAACTAGTTTATCGGACTACAAATGTAGAGATGAGTTAGCTATATTCATTATGAATAAAATTATGATCCGTAATTCAGTGGGTTTTATGACATTTAACAATAATGATTGTAGGATATCTAGCGTGTTGATATGTCTTATATATTGCACAGGATCGCGTTTGATTCATTTCATCAACTGATTTGCTTTTCGGAAGAATATTGGCTAATTCTGTCCTTAAATGAAGAATAGTAATTAGTTAACATTTGTCAGTAAAACTCAAACAAGAAGAATAGAACAAATTATTTTCCGCGTAGTGCTATAAATTTTATATCGTAATACCAGTGTGAACAGATTGTTTATGTAATTTGAAATAAATAAACAAATAATGCATGGTAGTACTAATTTATTATAAAGCAGCTATGTAATACGGTTTAAGCAGGCCATTTCCTTTTCGCCAAAATTTAATTAGACAGTAATATCTGATTAAATATTCATTGGTTGCGTGCGTGGTGGTAAAAATTCTTTAAATTTAGTTTGCGAGCCTGAAGTAAACACAAGTTACAATGTATTTACCAGTAATCGAACAACATAGAAAAACTACCGTTTGACTGACGGTAGTTTTGGTATGTAGTTCAATGACTAGCTAAATACAATGAGATTGGTGTTTACTTTTAGCTCACAAACTTGATTTAAACTAAGTTATATCAGATGTTGTATGTATTCAATTGTTTGAGAAGAAAAGTGTATAATGGTGGATTAAAAACACACATTGTACAACACAAAACAGGAAATGGGAAACCTATATGTTGAGACATGCACATTCGAGCGATAGCATAAACATACCCAAAAAATTCACCAGTGCTAAAGATTATGATTACTCCATCCAACAACCTCCTTTGTGCTTAATTATTCCTTGTTTTTGTGTTTTAAAGAACAACGGGAAATTTGCTATAATCAAGGTTGTGATCTTCATATATGCACCAGACTTATTAATTACTTACATACGTAAGTATAAACTAGGAATTGTGTAGTGTGGAAAAGGAAATTCATCCAGTAGACCGGTTTCGTCCTTATTTGGAACTCATCATGTACTGGGCAGAATTTGCCGCGAACAGGGCTCGAACCTGGGCACGTCTGCTTCGGAATCTTTTGCTCTAACCACTGAGGCACCCTGCCGCACACTACTACAATTTTCAGTTGTATACCAACATATCTATACCTTGGTTAGTCTTGTATTTCTTTTAGGTGGAGCTCATGTGGCATCCATTTAGACCCAAAGTTCCAACTAACCACCCTCAATCTGTCATTACTGAACAGACACCACACTAAATGTAAAAGTGGTATTAAAATGAACATTTATATAATAAAACGAACTTTGATTGCACGGGCGATGATGTGTTGCGTGCGACAGGGTGGCACACTGGTTAAATCACTAGATTCCGAATCAGACTTGCTCAAGTTTGAGCCCGTTCCGAGGCAAATTCTGGCCAGTACGTGATGAGTTCCCAATGAGGACGACACCGATATACTGGATGAATTGCCTTTTCTACACTATACAATGTTTAGTATATACTGAGGTATGTAAGTAATTAACGGGTCAGGTGCATATATCAAAATCGCAACCTTGACTCTAGTTATTTTTATCATCGCCAGCGCAACCGGAAAATTTTTCTGACTTTAAGTGTGATTTTTATAAACAACCAATGTGGAAACGTTCTCCAACGTGCCAGCTGTGTGCGTCTGCCATGTTCGTTGAGTGACTTAGAAATAAGCAAGTCCGGATATATAGCGCGCTAAACATCTATTATATTTGTGTAAATAAACAATATTTTTCAGTTTGATAGCATGGAGCTTATCCATTTAATTCCAATTTGGAAAGCGTTTTGTTGTATAAAAAGGTACCTATTGTGTGCTAGGCATTCGAGAATTCATGCGGAGTCATACAAAAGCCAAAAGTGACTAATGCTTCACTGCAATATAAACATAATCGTTAACGGTTATATGTTGACCACAAAAAACACTAATTCGTCCATTCCTTGTGAATTCACTGCTTTTTCGTTAATTTAGCACAGCTGAAATGTGCCATGACTGTTGGTCTTTGACTCAATGTCTAAATGCTTTATCAGAAACTTGACTATTATAGGGAAACATTTATCACTCCTCGTTTGGAGGACGAAGTGATTCAACACTTATATTATATATGGCATCAGTTTTGTAGGTTTGAGCATTATTGCAGTCGAAATTTGACCGTTTCCCATTGGTCAAGCCTATTTTATCAGCTTATTTGTAAGACTTTCATCGTAAGTCGCCTAATGTTTAATTTTTGCACTGTGTCAAGCGAATTATTACCTATTCATTAATACATATATTTAATTATGGTATTTTTTTCAATTTAGTTACAACAAATTCTGCTATGCAAGAATTATCCCTTGTTTACTGCGGCCGACGAAGAAAGTGGAAGTTTAAAATTGAATATCAGCTCGGGAGCCGAAGCGACTCAACGATATCAAGATATGTTATACTGGATTTGCGATTTTCAGAACCAATTAGATTCTGCTCATTTGAATTATATTCAGCCTACATTGGATTTGGCCGAAAAGACGGCGCTGAACTTTCCATTAGCAAGCGGGTCTCATGGAGGATCTACGTACAGTGCTATTTCAACTAACAATATGGTTGCATTTGAAGTACGTCGACGAATTTCAGAAAGACTAATTCGTCTAAGAGACAGGTAGGCAATTTAATTATTTATTCTCTTTTCATAGCAAAACAGTAAATTTATATATTTTAATTTTATATTTTGCAATAAAATGCTTCCGCCCTGTTTCGCTTCGTTATAATATTAATATCATGCAAATAATTTAGGTATTCTTATGTGACGAGTATTTTAACAACTTTTTTACTTTACACAGTGGTTAGAATACTAGAATACGAAGCAGAAATGCCCAGGTTCGAGCCCTGTCCGCGGTAAATTCTGGATAGTACGTGACGAATTTCCAATAAGGACGAAACCGGTCTACTGGATGAATTGCTTTTTCAGCACTATACAATGCTTAGTTTATACTGAAAAATGCATGTAAATAAAAGATCAGGTGTTTATATAAGGATCGCAACCATGATTATAGCTATTTCTTCACCGCCTGCGCAACCAATGTTCATTTATTTGCATGTAGCTTTTAGCTTTACAGCATCTTTTTAAAGACAATTTTTTTATGGAAATATCAGGATGTTCTGCTACAAAGATTGCGTTAGACAGCGTGAAAATAACGGGATGCACATTAGCGAAGCGACATCTCATATACTACTTACTACAGACCAGATTAAATATATTTTTTTAAATCAAGTTTCGAGTTTGAAGTAAACACCAATCCCATTGAATTTAACCAGTCTTCGAACAACACAACAAAACTACCGCCTGTCGCAACGCACTGACGCGTTTCGGCCTTCCATGATTATCATAAGAGCACGACGACAAAATGACTAGCAAGGATCAAATCGCACTCAAAATATATTGAAAGCAAATCACGATATGCGGCTCTCATCTCTAGTAGACTTGCATACATTCTACGTGAAGATTAAGTAGTCAAATATGATAAATCTGATTCGTCCTTCTTGAGCACTTAACATTTGAACCCTGAGATTCCGCGACCGTAATTTAAAGTCTGACCAATTAAAATTAGGATTGATGCATCTCTTTATCTACGTTACTAATAACGAGTATTGCAGGAAAATTCCTTCAAGTGTATTATTGTGAATAGTACTTTCGACGAAAAGTTCCATCTATGTTTCTACAATCTTTCATTCAGAAGATAATGGTTTCATCATTCGCTTTATTCTCTAAGTGAAACCATAAAGCCTTGTAACATTGATGCAAGCGTCAATCGTTTTGCATCTTCTTCTAACTGCCAATGCGCACATTTAATACGACTTTGCGACAAGATTTAAATTTGTCAAAGATGGTTCATTACTTTAGCCGAGAACTCGTCAATTTTTACTGACATTATGAGTGACGAAAACAACTTTTTTCTCAAACCTTTCTGTTAACCATTTTGAAGATGGTCACGTTTGCATGGTTTGACGACTGATACTCGGGTCAATCTAACCGAGATTGCAAACGGTTTGTCAAGTGCACTAGAAATTGGCTCACAAACAGCTTCATGGTTGGACGGAGTGGAGAAGCGTCTGAAGAAATTGGCTGACGATGGTGAAAAACTGGCCCCTGAAACAACTTTGTACGTTTATTTTTGTAGCTTAATTATTTCAGTTACAACGTTTTGTCAAGGAACATTGCGCACAATTGCTCTTTGACATCTTCGTATACAACTGTTGCAGTATCACATTGTTTTTGTAATAAGCAAAAATTTTATTAAGAAATTATGCTCAACCATTTAGGCGATATGTAATACAATGCAATAGAAATACACTAGCCGGAGACATAAATTTCCAGCACGCTGGAATCTCAAGGAGCCAATGCCAGTAAGGCGTAATTAACCGGGCCTCAACACTGAACCCTGTTTGTCGCTAGATTCCAATATGTGTGCGCATTCAATTGAAACTTCGTTAGTGAGAGTACGGTATGCTGAGCTGAAGTGACTGATATAGCGAATTATAATAAATAATAATAATAATAATAACAATAATAATGATAATAATAATAATAATGATGATGATAATAATAACAATAATGATAATAATAATAATAATAATAATAATAATAATAATAATAATAATAATAACAATAATAATAATAATAATAATAATAATAATAATAATAATAATAATAATAATAATAATAATAATAATAATAATAATAATAATAATAATTCAAGAGATGGTTGGCCAAACGCTTCTGCAATTTGAGCCAATAACCGGAGTTCCTTCGGTGGTTTAGCGAGCAGGGTGTGAAATTGGCAGTCTCAAACACTGTCCGAACCAGCGTAATCGATGCTACATAACATGGTACGATGGCGGTGAAACGTCAAACAAGCCGTTGGCTTGATAATTTTTCTCTTGAGTCATGGCTTCTGCAACTCAACTGTTAATTTACTTAAACGCACTTGAGTGAATATATTGAATAACAAAACGGTCTAGGCGCTGTCATCTAAAGCGTGACATCTGTCACGCCTTCGTAACATTAAGTAGGACTAAACTTATGCTTGACTTAAAACCTTGGACTTGGTTTTCAGTGAAGTGCCCATAAGAAAAGAGATTTTTAGGATACTATGCAAGTTAGCTCTTTTGTTCATTGCAAACTATAATTTCCTATCAAGATTTACGTGGATCAAACTACAAGGATTTGGTGCTAACTTGAATCAAAGATGCAACACGAGGTAGTTGTAGTTTAACGACATTTAGACCAAATAGAAACCAAGGATATGCATGTAGAATAAACTGTTTTATCCGAAAAACGCCACAGTTAGAAAACCATGTTCGTTATACAATACAAATTACATTTGACATCGAAATAAAAATCTGCGTAAGATCAATTACATTTTATAAATATCATTAAATGAATTGCATTGTGTGGGGTTTTTTTTACTAAATGACGGTAATAGAAATAATAATTAAAAAGCGATTTTCGCTAAATTTTTGTCTTTAATTTCTATGAGTTGTTAATAACGATATTATGCATTAGTTAGTGTTAATATTAATTAATCATTTCGTAGAAATAAGAAAATTACGATAATCGCATACAACTCTGGCTGAACACCGTAGAAGTTTGTCTTAGTGCTCACGAAATCAATAAATCAAACAACAAATAAGTTGACGTTTAAGAGGAAATCAGATAATTCATTTCCATACAACCATGAAATCAGTGTTAACTCAACATTCATATCCATGTGTCTGCTATAAAAATACGCTTATATGTTCAATACTAGTGTAAATATACGGTGATGTCGCATAGAATTCACAAATTTAACCGGTCTTTCACCCAAGGCCAGCATGTAACATCTGCTGGGATCATCTGTTGCTGATGCGACGGTGGCCAAAGCTTTTTTCAGAAGCAGAAACAGGTCGTAATTTTCTGACACACTTGCTCTCTGTCCGTCACAAAAATTTTAGTAAAATAGTTAACTGCGCATTAAAACTGAACTTCACGCCTTAAAATAAGATAGGATCGCAGATTTCCTATAATTTCAGTGTGGTTTATGCTAAAATTGCTGGTGTGACTAGCTAGAACTCACCGGTCGACTGGCACAAAATTTCCATGACCATATATGTTATATATATATATATATATATATATATATATATATATATATATACATAAATGGTTAAAAGTAGAAGCTCAAACATTGAAAAACCCTTAGAGTAGTTAATCCATAAACGCCATCAACGTTTACTCAGAAGATGATACAATGAGCAATGATAGCATTTGTTAATTAACATATTTCATAATATAAATCAGTGGGACACTGTTGGTTATAAATTCATACAAGAGGCAACTTCGGAAACGCTCCTCAACATATGTGCAGCATTTTACATAATAAAACAGGATCAATTGAAAAATATGTTTTCAACTTCTCCGAGCACGATGGAGAAATAAATGTACACAGTCAGGCCATCAAATCCTATCATTACTGACGTTAGTCAATGTGACATTGTTCATTTCATTTAAACAGCTCTGTGAGAAATAGAGAATTTTTGGCGACACTTTTTCAATGTGTATTTTGGAAATATTTTTTGGAAATATTATACTAAATGTTTTATTTGCACTTTACATCCATAAAAACTGGATCGACTTGAGTTGGAATAGCGCAATACTTGAAGTGTTGAGTTTTCAAATGGAAATAATGCAGGTCTGGTATTTTACACCATATTAAAATCAATACCTAAACTCACGTGCCAGTCAAAGGTTTACCAGCTTGCTTAAAAGAATGAAAAAATTGCGAAACTGGATTTATCAAAATTATCTGATCTGCTTTGCGACTAACACAGGCGGAATTCCACTTGTTTTGTTCCTTAAAGATATTTTATGCTCTAGAAATATTATCTTACATGAAATTTTGCGCTTTGAATCTTGTTGAATAGGTTCGTAGATGTTAGTTTTGATGTAAAATATCACATTCTGATTGTTACTTTTCATAAATTTATATTTTCTTCAATTTAAAAATCTGTATAATTCCATTGAACTACTATTAAAATAATAAAATATTAAATATACTTTTGTACAGCGTTGCTGGGAATGATGATGCTGTTAACCTGTTCCAGACAAAAGAACCAGCGTACGCGGGCAAACTTGATGCATCTCATCCTTTGGTCGGATTACCTGTGGTCACGGCATTTGAAGCGATTGCGAATCAGCGAATTGCTAGACTTAATACACTCAAAGTAAGCAGCTTTTTTAATTACAATGATAATTTTACCGAATTAATGTACTTATTCTATTTTACCTATATTTAAAATATCAGCAGGAATTATTTTCATAGTCTAGTCCTACTTCTGCAAAGGAAATTTTTTACAAAATATTTTATAACATTTCATTTTACCCGCGAATAGTCATAGTAAGTGGTAATTCGTCAATTCAACTCTTCAGTTATGACCTAAAATAAAACATTCTATTCTAAAACGTGACGGTATAGCTGACAAAGGCGAGCTAAAACACACGAAATAAATATGTTAATACAAAATTCGATGAAATGGATTGTAATAGTTCTATCTCAAAAGAGAAAGAGATAATTTATTACGTAATGCAACTTTATCATAGAAATTGAACTTCTTATATTTGAATTACACATGCTTGTCAACATATTTTCTGTTGTCAATATGTTTCATAGTGGTTTATGTTTCAAATATTGTTCAGTCCTCTATTACTAGGCTATACGAATTATACAAAACGAAATGCGATATGGTAGTTTGTTAACTGCCATTGTATTCTTTTAAACTCGATGATAGGAATTCACTTGTTTCAGATGAATAACACATGGCAGCGCAGCCCTTCTGCGGTTGATCCAAACGTGCTCTATAAGTCAAATAATGTTGTTGGTGAATTTGTATTTAGCCACCAGTAAATTGATATAGGTATTCTTTAAATGTTGAATCTCTTTGCGCAATGCTGTCCTTCTTGTTGGGGATTTGACCGCATTTTTCTTGTGCGGGACAATTGATAGCACTCTTAGGTCGGTAAATCTTGAATGTTGTTCATTTTCAGATGCTCTAATTATTGTCCTTGATTGATGGGTTCTCACTTGTCCTTTCGTTTTTAAGCATTCCATCAGCTGATTGTCTGAAAATGAATTTGGAACAAGATTTTCCACTGTACAATGGAAAATCTGGTCCTAACCTCATTTTCAGACAATCAGCTGATGGAAGGCTTAAAAAAGAATGTACAAGTGAGAACCCATCAATCGAGGCCAATAATCAGAGCAGCTCAAAATGAACAACATTCAAGATTTTACCGACCTAAGAATGATATCAATTGTCCCGCACAAGAAAAATGCGGTCAAATCCACAGTAAATTGATAGGCTTAAAATATGAATCAGAATGTAGCGTTTTGGATGAAACGAGATAGATTCTTTGTTGCAATTGACTTATTACTATAGTATTTGCATACAAAATATATTACCTTAATACAATAAAATCATTATTTATTTTGCGGGTGGCAATAAAATTTTATTGGTTTTTATGTCAATCTCAAAATGTTGATTTCAAAAATTTTTACTTTTTTGAATTCCAGCCTTAAAGAAATTCACTGTACTTTTCCCATGTACAAACAGGAAAAGAAATTTAATCAGATAATAAAAACGTTTCTTTCTTATTTAATCCTTAAGTACTTACAAATGAGCACGTACATTTTTTTTTAAAAGTAAGACTGACACAGGTCAATTCCAAAATGTAGATAACGGTAACAGTAAATTGCAGGGGATTGTTTTCTTTTACACCTGCGGGGGATGTGAGGTTGTAGAATTAATTACAACTAAGTTAATTGCTAAATATGTAAATGCTAAGATTTAAATAAAGCTATTATATTTTGCGCTTGATTAACTCTTCAAATTTGCAGGTTTAGGCGAATAGAAACAAGTTTCTAATCACTTTTACATTCACAACATGCTTTCTTAAATCTTTATGTTTAAATTATCTATAAAATGAGGTTTTAAATCATTTATGATAAGAGTATTAAATTTTCTAATCATTTCAATCTGCAAGCAGTCTGGTGAACAAATACGCAATGCCCTACGAAACCATGTCCCAATTAAGCCTTTTATAATTTACAATGGTCAGTTGCTATTAATATTTAAATATTACGCTGTACATGGTTTCTTATGGAAGATGTATTTGCACAATGTGCCACGTTTCCATATTTGAGCAAGACATCAAGCTTAGCTAGATTACCATTCTCTTCATTTAAAATTATAAATCGAACCATCAGGTGCAATTTATGGTTTTTTAAATACATAGTTTTACTGTTTGCTGTTTATTTTAAAGCGTACGGTGCAGGATATCGTTACACATCGGCAATCCGTGAGACATGCCGCGGAACGTTTAGAAGTGGTCTCGGCTGCAATGGTTAACTCACAGCGACTTGCTACTCATAGTCAGATGGGTAAGCAATTAATGATGGAAAAACGACCGATGTTTGTGTAATTTAAATTAAATGGGATGATTTTTTAATTTAAAATATAAAAGCAGAAATTTTGTCAACTCCTCCTTCGTATCTGTGCATAACACGTTAGCAAACATCATATCCTAGGAGACAAACAAGCAATTACAATTCTTTTAATCAAGTTTGTGAGCTTGAAGTAAACACCAATTCAATTGTATTTAACCTGTCATCGAACAACATAACAAAACTACCGCCAGTCGCAACGCACTGACGCGTTTCGACCTTCCATGATCATCATCAGAGTACGACGGCAAACTGACATGCGAGGATCAAACCGCATTGCATATATATGTAAAGCAAAATTAGATATGCGGCTCTCACATCTAGTCGTCTTGCATACATTGAACATGATTGGAAATGTCGGCTGCAAAATTTCTATTCAGTCACTAACATTAGTTGTTTGTAGCTATCTCCACACACACACACACACACACACATATATATATATATATATATATATATATATATATATATATAGATATATATATATATATATATATAGACAATAAGCAATTAAACAATAATTGATTGCGCGAGTGGTGGGAAAAATTCTTTCAATCAAGGGCAATTACTATTGCACATGTATTGATTTTTGCTCTGAAACCTTAACTTTTGAACCAAATATCACCAATAATTGTTTTCATTCTAGCGTATTGGTGTATTCTATTGCAAAGATCACACTGTATACTTACTCATATTCATTTTGGAGAGTTATCATTAAAACACAACAGAACGCTAAATGACTACAATTCGAACACATTGTGTTTGTCTAAATTTCTTTTACACATAAGCCTAGATTTTTAATTGTCTATTTTGCGCCAAGATTCAACGATATACCAAAAAAGACGGAAGCATCAATAAGAGGAACTAGCAGGAGTTATATGTTAATGCAAAATAGTACAGATATAATCAAAACAGTATAACACAAGATGGTGGAAGTTCCAATAAATGGTCAGACGTGTAACTTAATAAGATAAAATAAACTTAAGAATTTTAATTTATTCCAAATTTACATTATTTTTTAAATAATATGCTTAATACTTTAGATCTGAATAATACATTATCTGATTCGGATAAAACTGGAGATTCAGAATTGATCAAACAATTACAACAACGTTCACCCACGAATATCGAGCGTTTATTGCCAACATGGTCGATGGCCACGGAGATGAAATCCGCTCTCGACCAAGTTACGAATATGTGCAACGCACTGCTTTTTGCCGAACAGCGCCATATTGACGCCAGTGCTAAATTTCGTAATGCATTGAACGGTTTGGAGACGGAATGTGAGAATTTATCAGATCGTTTAAACGCTGTGCTTGGAACTGGCTTGCTAAATAAAATCAAATACGAACAACATCATGATTTGTCCTCCGAGCTTTATCAACGATCGTTAAACATGACACCTCCAGCTTTTATAACTGAAGATGAGGTAAAAAATTTGTTAATTTTCTAGTTCTCTCAAACATTTATCCTATTTCCTAAGAAAACTTAGTGCATTGTTTACAAGGAAAATTTAGTTTCATTATGAAATTGATCAATTATAATTAAAAATAGAATAATTTTAAGTTGCTTTCGATTTTGAAACAATATATCATTTATATAAATCATGTTTTGCTTAATATACCATAAAGTAATATGACTATCAAAATAAAAATAATACCTCAAACATTTGGTGAAATTAGATTTCATATACGTCAATTAATTAGCTGAAGTTGTAGAAAAATTTGATGTTCGGCGAAATCAAATAATCATTTTAATTTCAAATACGACCAGAAGGATAAACTATAGACATTATGAACGTGAAAGTTTAATCTCATGGTCATCTGTTTCAAGCTTTACTAGACTCATCATTAGGAACTGTATTACGCCCTTTTACCCACTATATATTTGGGTGAGTATGGGAAAATAGGACTGTAAAATGTCCTATACGAACGTGTAAACCTGCAGTAGTGAAGATAAATTCATATAAAGTCTTCGGAAATGCGACTTCAAAGCTAACTAACTATACATAAAATATATATGCCGAGTCTGTAAAGGGTACAAGCACTATTCACATTTTGTCAGTACCCGATACCAAAATTAGGGCTCCGAAAAGGTACATGGTATTAACACTATGTTTTCCGAGTCGGTACATGTTACCAACACAATGGATTTCAATGTGTGCTAAAGTTTGCCATAATTGAAAATTACAACAATTGTAATCAGCATCCTTACTGAAGACTTACACTTTCGTATAGGAGATTGGACTGTCCTATTTTCTTAAATTCTACACTCAAATACATAGTGAGTAGAGGGCCTAATACCGGCTCCTAATGATGAATCGTGCACAAAACGAATGTGCACGAGATTAAACTTTCCGTTCATGCTTACTTTGGTTTATCCTTCTGGTCATAGTTAAAATAATTTATTACTAGGTGCACAACAACTAATACAAAATTGCATATTTATTAAGTCTCCGCCACAAAAAGAATCTTAGCTTTTTATTTTGTTCAGCTTACGACAATCTGGGTGATATTTATGTTGTATTCTGCGCAAGATAGTGGCATATTTTCTTCGGTACTGAAGATTTTACTCTGCTTATTTAACTTCTAGCCAAGAATGGCATTTCTCTAATCCTTACGAAATTATATTAACCCCGACCAGTTGAGTATACTACATAGTTATGCCAAACATATGATTTTCCATCTTTTTTAAACTCTGTGCCATTGCGTTCGCAGAATTTTCATGGTGCTAATACTAATAAATTTCTTGAGAAATTATTTATTTTAACTGTTCTCAACACAGTAGGGAATTCTTATTTATTTTAAAATACAAATATTCACATGAATAGCATTCAACCTTGTTTTTCATCTTCCAATTGATACCAATCATGGACAACTAAGTTGGTATTAAAACTTCTATTCCATATCACTACTTACAGAAGCGTAATTCGCTTCGATTATTCTGTGCATACAAAGATAGTTAATTACAAAGATCGCCTTCATTAATTGAAGCAAATAAAATAAAACTGTATGTCAAAAGCCGACGGCTAAGGCAACAACAATGAATAAAGAAACTGTTAAAAAATAGAGGCCAAACCATTTCCAGTAAAATCACAAAAAAAACGAAATTAAATAAACAGAAATAAAACACATTATCAGAAGACACAGAAACACAATACACCGTCAAATAAAATAAATAATAATATAAATAATGAAAAACAACGATTATACTATTAAAAGCTAAATAATATTTTAACTATAAAATATAATTTTTGCTTCTGCAAGACGAGCCTTCGAAACCAGCGAAACCTACTTGCTAATGAAATGCTAACCATGGATGTGATCCGCGCTGAATTGCAGCTAGCCAGTATAACAACTAATGAACTAACGACCTTGAGTCAACTCGAGAGTGCCGAGGTACCACTGGCTAACCGGTTGTTGCACTTGTGCGCCTATCGCCTACTGGACATACGGGCTCGTATTAATCGCCGTTTGATGCAATTGGACGCTATACTGACGCGTGTAGCCCAGTTAAAAGCACGACTCTCAGCAGAGGAAAATTGGCTGGACACAGTTGAAACTGACCAATTACTCCGAGATGAAAAGATACCACCAAAACAGCTGTCAGAAAAGTCAATTATGATTGAACACTATTTGGTGAGATTTAATGGCTTTCTATGACCATTTTTTAGATACTGATTCGTGTTTTTCTCTTCTAAATTATTTTTTATTGAAATCAACATACAGATTTAAAACTACAGCATAATTAAATGTGTACAGTTGATATTACTTGATTTATTTAGTACATTACTTGCACTGAAACAAATAATGGATAAATCTAAATGCAAAATTTTATAAAATCAAATTATTACCGTTTCCTACTGAGTAGTTTTATTTGAAGATGCTAAAGTTTAATGACATATGTTCTCCCTCTGCATCTCCTTCTAGTTACTATGCACAACGATGAAAACGAAAATAAGTAAATACAAAGGGAGGTACACACACGCATCGATGTCGCGTTTTTAACAGTGTCTTGTAAAATGTTATTTATGAGAAATATGCCAATTTGCAAATTAAGTCAGTCTACGATAAGCATATTGCCTTTATACGCATACGTTTAGAGTTAATTATCTTTTCACAATAAGATATTTAAGAGCCTAAATGGATTATAGAACAACAAACATGTTCGTCTCACGAAGCCAAAAACAGGCGGTTTGACATAGTAGTAAAAAATGTGACAAATTATATTCAAATGTTGAATCTTTTTGCGTAATCCTAACCTTCTTGTTGTGGATTTGACCGTATGTTTTTGTGCAGGTCAATTGATAGCACTCTTAGGTCAGTAAAGTCTTGAATGTTGTACATTTTCAGGTGCTCTGATTATTGGCCTTGATTGTTGGGTTTACACTTGTCCCTACTTTTATAAACCTTCCAACCATGAAGGTGAGACTGAAAATAAAGTTTCGAAAATTTGGAAAAAGAGTAGAGCAAAATCTTGTTCAAACGTCATTTTCAGACATTCAGCTGATGGAAGGCCTAAAAAAGAAGGAACAAGTGAGAACCCATCAATCAAGGCCAATAATCAGAGCACCTGACTGACCTAAGAGTGCTATCAATTGTCCCACACAAGAAAAATGCGGTCAAATCCACAAATCATACTCAAGTCCGATTAAAAACTGAATGACGGTGAGACAATTAAACGTGTAGAAATATAGAGTGATGCCACACCGAAACGCTACAATAATATAGCATGAGTTCTAATAAGACATATTTGCAAATTAGAGGCTAAGCAATAAAATACCCCAACGTACCAAATATTTACTTATTCCTGAATGTAAGCATCCAAAGTTTACCACCGTCGTTGTTATGTGATTTGTGATATATTCACACAGAAGGCAGTCATATTTTTTCCCTTCGTTCATGTCTTTATTAACTAGGGTTGTTTGTCCAAAGCATGATTTCGCTAAATTATTATGCACGGTCATACAACCAACAATTAAATTCCACTTTGAGTACACGTTCCAATATTACTCAAAATTTGCGGATATAACCCACTAGCCAAATTTAAGGATGAAAATTATTTCATCATCATTTATCAATAGTAGACCAATAAATAAAAAGATTGAATTTCTTTCGAATATCTACGAATATCATTGACGGAAAT
>JAQBSW010011950.1:0-18334 GCA_029291075.1 Eudiplozoon nipponicum | reverse complement strand
TGTTGTTCGATGACTGGTTAAATACAATGGGATTGGTGTTTACTTCAAGCACGCAAACTTGATTTAAAGAATTGTTACCACCACCCGCGCAATCAATTATTGTTTAAATTGTATTGCCTATATATGTATATGTGGCGAAAGCTGCAAACAGTTAATGTTCGTGACTGCATAGAAATTGTGCAGCCGACATTTCCAGTCAAGTTCAATGTATGCAAGACTGCTAGAGGTGAGAGCCGCATATCTAAATTTGATTTCCATATATATTCAATGCGGTTTGATCCTCGATAGTCAGTTTGCCGTCGTACTCTGATGATGATCATGGAAGGTCGAAACGCGTCAGTGCGTTGCAGCTGGCGGTAGTTTTGTTATGTTGTTCGATGACTGGTTAAATACAATGGGATTGGTGTTTACTTCAAGCACGCAAACTTGATTTAAAGCAGTATATAATTTTTGTTTAATCGAAACAAATTGTTAAGTAAATCTGTCAAAAGCAACTCTTAAGGCAAATCTGATTGAAGTGCTTTTATCGAAGTTTAACATTAAAATTCAGATTGAGAGAAAACCATAACATTAAATTATTATGGAGGACGTTAACTGTGCCCATCTGTCTTCGAATTAATATTAGGTTTAAGTTAAATTTGATGGTTTAACTCACCAATTCAATAAATATATGCTAAATTATGAAGCTTAGCGTATCAAAATTGAGTTATTGAACATTATATTATGCTTCAAAGCGGATAAAGTAGGAGCAAAAATTCTGATGAAAAAGTCTGGTTATGATGACAAGATATTAATAAGTGTATGCTCAATCAAATATTAAGAGGACAAACTGATAGGTCACAAAAATACGTAAAAATAAAGGTCACTGATAGGATTGGTAGATTGGAATTACTTCAGGCTAATATTAAGTTTGCACCAAGATTGTATGTTTTGATAAAGGTGCATTAACCGATAAAAAATTAGTGTTCATAGCCGGTAATTTCCAACATATAACATTTCTAAGTTTCGATGTCATAAATAAGAAAATAATTTTATTTCGTAGATCATATTTTGATGAATTAGTATCATTTTGCTGAAATTGTTTATTAGTGCATACTAGAGTTCTTTTTTGATAATCCGTTAATAATACAAGGAATTATATTGATAATTGTGCATGTTATGCAGATTACATATATATGTTTGTTGTCTATATATTTTAAATTAAGGAGGGAATTATATAAACAAACTATGGTGTCCCAAGGGGAGGATTTTTTCGGTTCCAATAACAAACATTTAATTCACTAAAATGAAAGAAAGTATTTTAGATAAATAACAGCTGAAACACCTCTTGTCCCTAAGGTTTGTGTGAATTATCAGTTGTAATGTCAACTTATTCAGAAATGGTAAAAAATAACAAATAGATATTTCCAGCAAGGACA
The DNA here is from genome assembly GCA_029291075.1 of Eudiplozoon nipponicum. Taxonomy (NCBI): domain Eukaryota; kingdom Metazoa; phylum Platyhelminthes; class Monogenea; order Mazocraeidea; family Diplozoidae; genus Eudiplozoon; species Eudiplozoon nipponicum. The sequence goes on along the minus strand of JAQBSW010011950.1, from coordinate 16,916 downwards.
CATTCTCCGATATCTTTTTTAATGTTATATCATATCGTTCGTACAAGAGGCAAATATTTTTGTTTAAGCCATTAAAGCTAATAAAACAGATTAACCGATATAAAAATAGAAAAATATTTCATTCTAATTTATACCATCGTAAGCTAATAAAATTAACAATTATGCATGGTGTAAGTAAATTTAAATTAAATTTGAAAAACGTTTAATCTGATAATTGTATTTCCGGATTCCACACAAGGGAGAAATATTAAAAAAATAACATTAAAATAGAAAAAAGGAACATTCTGAATGTTGCCCCTTACTCTAGGTAGTTGACTCCATTATAAAAAAGAAAAGATTGAACGGTTAGATTAATCATAATTGCATGAAGTCCCCTTTGAAGAGATTATCTTATGTGCGTTGATAAAATCATGCATGAAATAGAGTTAAGTAGAGGAGAAAAAAGAACTGTATATTAGTTTGAACATTTCACTAGATCTGATTTTATAGATCAATAAGTTGAGACTAGTTGCACAAATGACTTGCATCTATTTAGACACATCGATTTGCAGTCGCAACAATAGAACGAGAATGATTAAGGAATCTATTAAAATTAATATCGTAAAGAGACTTTATAAATAAAACAGTGCTGTAAATACAGTATTAACCAAGGATAGGAAGTGATGATTGTGAAAATCGGAAACGAAGTCTAACTCTTGCAAATTCTGGTGAATATAGGATTAAGATTATTATTTATATGAATTTGTAAATTAACTTTTTGAAATATTTTATTTAAAGAAGAGCAGTTTGAAAAATTTATTCTTTATTCTTTGTCATTTAATTGTACATTTTAAGTTTACTCAGTGACATTATTAGTTATTAATAGACTGCTTTGATTATTATCATCATTTCCTTCAAAGATCATTGTTTCTTTAGGCAACTTTTTTTATTTTCCTTGTCAGAAATTTATTCATTGTAATTTTATATCCTAATGAAGCCTTCGATTATTAAGCTTTTTATCACTTACATAGACGTGATTTTACAAATGGTGTATTTGCTTTACTTTTATCCCCGGCCTCATCACTGAAATTACTCTTACTTATATCATTTAACATGCAAAACGTTAATTCACATTCAGTCAATAAAGTAATAATTAAATTGATGCTCATGTAAATACTATTATATCTAACTGAAAGCTTAGCAGTTATAGTCACACAAAAATACGCAACGCGCACCTCTCCCGTGAAATACAAGTAGAAATCATGAGTCTAGGTCGTCTTAGGCATGAATGAAAGGGGTCTGAATGAAATTTCACACGTATTATTAATTTGTACTTATTTTATTTGGTGAGCTGGGAAATATCGAATTTAAGCAAAATTAGGAACCAAAAATCTTCTACTGAAAAGAGGATTTGAGTAGAAGCAATCCCTTGTTAACCGAAGCAAGGATTAAGTAATTTTGCATTACTCAGTATTTTAGCACGTAATTTTTCTTTAACAAAACAGAATGGGAAAAGAGAAATATGCCAAGTTTATGGTCCATTATTTTCCTTGAAACGCAGCCTTTAAACGAGTAAGAAATAGTTATCCTCAAGCAAGATAAAAATTTAATGATAAATAACAAATATTTTAATAATGGTGCACCACATAGCACCAAACATCACATAAATGTTATAGAAATTATCTTCGCCAAATTAGCACATGTGGTGAATTAAACTTGTAAATTATATACTAAACGATCTGATTTAGCTGCTACTTTTAATTCGTGTACATTCTCATACTACTCCGCAGTAGAATGGTAAAAAACATTGGATTTATAAATTTCGTGACAAGAAAGCGCTAATCAATCATTTTATAACAGGAAGTATTATCAAAATCTGCATAAACAGATTTCTTTTGCACGATGGTGCATACGCATAGGATTTACACTACACCCAAACTGAGTAGGCGAAACAAGCTGATATTCGAAGAATACAATTTTTCTTAGACGTGTGTGCCGAAAACAAATAATTTATTGCTATCAAAACGCAGTTAGCAGAGTGGGTAGTAATTCACGATAAATGCCAAGGTAGCACATATTATGTAGCATATAAACTGTAAACAGTAATCGAAGTAGTTATGAAGAAGTTGTTTATATATCAATTTATTTTTTAAAACAGTGAATCCATATTACAAAATAGTAAAGAAGTGTCGATATTTCACCTTTAACAATCTGAACTTTTTACTTTATATGCCTAATCAGCATGACAATGGAAAATTCATTAATAATAAATCATGACAGGGAAAGGGTATACGGCGAGTAATGAAACTCTGACGAATTAGTATAAACATAAGAAAGGGCACACGCATAACATAATTAAGCATTGCTATAATTAGCTAATAGGGAACGCGAAATATTGACGATGTGTATATCACTGGTTAGATCCAAAATGGTAGTCCTGATGAAGATTGACAATTGCTCATGTAATGTTTAAATTCTGGTCCATTAAATGAGAGCCACGATTTAACATGTTAATAATTTAAAGTCAGGAGTTTCACTTTCTGATACAAATTATAATCAACATTACATAGAAGGAAAAAATTTAATCATCGACCACGAGTAGAATTTTTCATACCTTAGCTTAAGGTTACATCGTTAAGCTCAGTTTTTTTAATATTCACGTAAAAATGACAAATTTACAGTTTTTCTATTTACCCATTGTTATAAATCAAACAATATGTTTAGGCAAATTCTATCCTAAACGAATCTGGGAATTAAACCAAAATACTAAATCATTTTATATTTACTCATAAAGTGGTAGACTTTTAATGCTTTTCGGCTATTAATTTGTAGAATTAACTAAAATGTCTATGTTCATTTCATATTTTACGAAGCAGAATCTCACATGGAAAATGCGAATTTGTATTAAGCGAATACGTTTTGCAGTAGTTGAATTAGTTTGTAAAATCAAGGAAAATATATTATTAAATTAAAACTATTAAATGCGCTACGCAAACCTATATTGTCAAGCGTCTTACAAACTGTATTTAAGATGTGAAGAGATACGGTAAGATTTTAAAAATCGAAGAGTAACCCGGTTAATTATACAGGTAAATCCCTATATCAGCTAGATAAATGACATGTTGGAGAATTTTTTTGTTTGATTTATTATTTACTGTATGTTAAATAATAGAATATTTTTCTTTAATTTTATCATCCGCCTAAGTTAATAAAGCATAAATTATTTATAAACTGGATTCTATATCAGAATTTGATAAGAATAAGCGTGATCTAAATTTTAATCACGAAAATACGTACGATAATTTAAGCATTCTTAATTATATAAAAATAATCGGCGTAGCAGAATGGAACGAGAAGTCAGTAAATCAGATAATCAAATAATTTGCTTACCATTCAAAATCCTCGTCAGTGCATTTACAAAATGAAGTAGCTTTTCGTGATTCCATCCCGTATTCGTTTGCACATCTAAAATTTGTTACACAAAATACAAAGAAATGTGAATGGACAGGCTTCCGAGACACTTATTTTGAGCTAAAACAAATCGCAACAGTTCCCTTTAATCTTATCCGCCAATAAGTAGCTGCATTTAAATTTTTTATTTGTTATTGTCAAATGCGAAGTCGTGAACATTCTAAAAAGATATGATTGACATAATTTAGGCATTACGTTTGTAAAATTATTTAACATAGAGACTCTTAGGAACATGATTATACGTAAGACGTGTTGTAAGCTTAAGGAAGCAAGTAATGTTTTGCGAGCCGACACATCGGACCAATAAAAGCTGGTAATTAAATATTAGACACGTCATGTCTTAATTGATAATACAAAAATCTCTTTACGAATGAAAATTTCGTGTTTAATAAACTATAAAAGATATAGTTTGTAGAAAATTAAATACAGAAAATTGTATTGCGTTTATATTTTTAATGTCATATAAGTTGTGATTTAAGTATTTAAACTGACGGTCATGTTTAAACTCAACGAAATTAATGACACTTGTTTAACTTTATGTTATGCCATGCGATTTTATGTCGAAGCATAAATGTATAATAAATCATATCTATTTAAAATTGTTAAAAAATTACCACTTATTTTTTCAGATTTATATATCTTAATAATATACTAAAGCTATGGTACTTTATATATAAAAATTAGAGAAGAAAGGGTAATAAGTTAGAATAGTCGATATAAATTTATAAAAACACTAGAAGAAAAAAAAGTAGATGCAAATAAATACAGCCAAACACGCATACAAATAATTAATAGTTCATAATCAGTTAATGTAAAAATTTCTTTCACTTATTCAGGTGTCAACTAAAGATGTTCCAACCGACTGCTTTCATAATACGAAAATGCTTCCCATTTGCCTAAATTAAAGAGCACCATGATATCCGCCTGGTACTGAATACAACTTTTGACACAATTCATTTGTCTATTATGAATTCTTTTTCTATTTCAGCAGCTTACTTTATTCGAATTTTTTATGGACTTTCATCCGTGGTAACCAGAGCTCCAAAAACTAGAATACAACCAATCTTTTACACATTTGTTAATAAGAAATTTCGGATTGCTTGATTGAAAGAAGCTTACAATTAACCCTATTTTGTAAAGAAGACATTGTGTTGTAAAAAGAAATAACATTTTTGTATATACAGTCGAATTATTCAATAAATTTTATTTCACGGATATATATTTCCGTTATTTTATCCCATTAATAAGGGAAGTCCATTGGAATAATTCATAGTTTTTTGTTAATCTTGTTAAGACTTTGTTGCTGCTGTTAAATAACTGTTAGTTTGACATTGGTGATTATTTCACGCTCGCAAACTTGATTTACTACATCCTTGTCACCACACGCAAAATCCATGACTGTTTAAATTTATTTTTTCTTCGATATATTTTCTTCGATAAGCAATTCTTCATCGCAAATAAAAAAAACCTTACGTGCTACTCATAAATTATCTAATGTTGACTCAATCAGGCAAACAATAGGAAGATGTAACAATTCTTTAACTTAGGCTTGTGAGCTTGAATTAAACACCATTCCTATTGCATTTAAAAAGTCGTCGAACAACATAGCAAAACTACTGCCAGGCGCACGCTCGGATGCTTTTCAGCATTTCATGATCATCATCAGCAAATCCATGCTAGTCAGTTTGTCGTCGTACTCTGATGATGATTATGGAAGGTCGAAACGCGTCAGTGCGTGTGACTGGCGGTAGTTTTGCTATGTTGTTCGACGATTGGTTAAAGCTCGCAAACTTGATTTAAAGAAAAAAATAAGACGTATTGCTTAAATAATTTTCAAACGACAAGTGCCAGACGAACGAGAAAAGAAAAAAATGTTCGCATTATTAAGCCTGTACAATTTTAAGGTGAGATACAAACGTATCAATTTTATAAACATCCAGCAAACACACTGCATTGGAAACTATGATACAATAAATAAATTCGATTAAAGACGCCTGTTGTTCTTATGAATACCAAAGAATATAATTACCAAATGAGCAATTTTTGTGAAGATGAAATGAAGTTTAAACGTTATCACGTAAATAAAGAAAAAACAGTAACTACTAAGGAAACAGTACGGCATGCGATTACAAATACACATAGAAAGATTTAACAAAAATCTATCGATGCGAATTTTCATAAAATCGATAACATCATACGTCATTCTAAACTAGCAAAACCGTTTTCCTCACGTGCGTGCAAAATGTACGTCTAGACGAAGGTACATAAATAATTTATTACGAGTAAATTTCCGCCATTAAGGTCAATTAAGTCAATGGTAAACACTCCACAGTTAAAATTGGCTGATGAACGAAAAACTATCGCGTAGCCGGTAAAACCTTAAATGTCAAATAATTGTATTTTCGACACATTTGTTTTCACAAATAAAGCAAAATTGCACATTTTAAGGAATAAAAAAATAATATTTTGGACGTCTGGTTTATGTAACAAACGTCTTCATCATCTGATACTTGTTTTGCGGTTCAAATTTTATTTTAATATCCTAACTTTAACGCCGAATATTCCGAAGCCGTCTTACAGTATCCACTGTTAACCAATAAGCTCCCTGCAGAATGAAATTAGACAATTGTTACGTCGACAGTTAAATTTCGCCTTAACGGCTTCATTTAAACTTAATGGTAGATCTTGTAATCGTAAACCTCTTTTCACCGGCTTTTTTTATCTATACGTATTTGTGTATTTGTCCATCATCTAAATTATATTACCCTGATCTCATTACAATAAGTGTAGCTTGACTAGATAATCGTATGCTATTTATGTGTTTTTTTCTAACTGTGAGGTATTCTGTTAAATGTGATAACCTTAAAGTATAAATTCATCTTAGTTAATCTTTCGTGATTAGTGTAAATTCCTCAATACACACGTCGGACTTCTTGTTGTAAAATTAATTTAATAAATAAAGTATTTTCGAAAGGCCTCGCTGGTTAGAAATGAGGTAGGATAAGGTAAATATATCCGTCTCGAAATCTTAATCTAGGTAAGCTAATTAGTCATAAAAACATATCACCAGATGTCATACATCGGGAAATGAATGATGATAACAGAAAAAAGAATTACTGATCAAATTCAATAATTTCAATGTCAATTTTTTCTTACCATATTGGAAGGTATGATTTGGATCTTGCACATGGTAAAGCTTTTATTCAAAGAGAAACAGCAGTGTCCAGAGTGTGTGGTGTAATAGAGTTGCTATAATTGAAAATTTTGAGCTCTTATATTCTTAATGTTCAGAAGTCCCCAGAACAAAAAATGTCCATATTTCCATGATATTTTTTAAGCAGCTACTCCTATTTATTAGATCAAATATTAATGTTTTCCTCCCATTTGATTGACATTTTTGTTAATTGTGAATGAAATGTAAAATAACATAAGCTGGTAATTTGAGATGTAACAATGCACGGAAGTACACTAGTACCCGAGGCTCTTGAGTGCTTTCTGTGCCTTATCACTGATCACACGTTGATATTATAGTAAATATTGATTTTAAAAATACATAGTTTGGAGAGAATGATCACATGCGTGGATTCTGTTTATTGAATATTTTGGAAGTAATTGTATAAGCAAATTAGTAGTGTTCCAATGGATCCATACTTGGCAGCTTTGATAGTAAATACCTTTATTCATTACATGACAAACTTGTCGTGGGTATTACTTCCATATAAAAAAATTTTATATTTAATTCTTGAATGAAATTAAGGAGATGTTTAAATGATAAATTACCCAAACCTTGTTTATCACATGAGCCAACTCCAATTTACGACTGAAAAGGTGTCATGGTGTGCATTGATATTTATGGATGTGAAATTATGTAGAAATGGACAAATATATGCAGAGATTTTTGTTGGGAGCAAACTTATTTGGGTATCCTTGTCAATTACAATTTAAATTACAATATGCGAGCTATTTGAAACAAACCATTGCTGTGGATACTAAAGGTCAAAATCAAAAACAGATATTGAACTGTTAGAAGCATCACTATTTTGTGAAATTCAACGTAAGGACTGTAAAGTAATGTATCTAGGTGGAACCATGCGTCAAACTACGTTATGAATAAATAAACGTAGAACAACGTAATCTATATGAACGGATGTTTGTTGACGCATATCAAAATGTTGTTCAAATAGATCAATAAGATTGATTTCGAAATCTTATAATCAAATCATGGAATAAATTAATGAATGTATCAGCGGTAGAAGTATCATTAAGCGTTATTTCGAACACAGCACTCAATAATGTTGGAAAGTGAAGATTGTACAATTTAGTAACGGAAACTCGATAAGATAGAAGAGTAAATACGTTGGATTAAGATTAATTTACAGAGGGTCAGGGAAAATAAATATCGCCCACTTAACTAATTTTCGAATTATCTAATGATTTTATGATTTATTACTTATTTTGCTTCCTATAAATATTAACTTAGGTCCATTAGAGAGTGTAACACTGGTTAAGTACAATGGGGTTGGTGTTTACTTCAAGCTCGCAAACTTGATTTAAAGCATTGTTACCACCACCCGCGCAATCAATTATTGTTAAATTGTATTGTCTATATATGTAACACTATTTGATGGTTCTTTATGCTAAATATCCCCATTTCTTTGCAATGCTACTATGATCGTTCTTTTAGTAGATAATCTTAAAATTTTATTTTCTGACATCCATTTCTTTTAACGTCCTATCTTCATTAAGTTTATTATTTTACTAAATCTTGAAAACTGACGTAAATTTCAAAAAATAATTCTAAAACGGTTAGCCTAACTTTTGGAGAGATAAATTGATATTAGTCACAGCAGTTTTACTTCGACACATGTACACACGCATACATGATACACACTTGTATAGGTAATATTCATTAATGGTTATGTGATTTGCCATAAAGTCGAAATGAAGCAGTTTAGATGAAGTTTAACATTTGACTTAAATTTCTTGGTGCAATGGTCCTATACTTTCATCCGAAATTACCACCCATCATTTCCCGTACCTATAAGGCATAAAGCGATTGACATCAAGCCTAAAAAATATGTTCAACTCAAATTCAATTGTTAATATTTCACACATGTAGGTAGAATGGCGACGGTCAGTTCGTTTGCAAATCAGTTGACTGATGCTTACATATTTTATTGATAATCAGCAAAACAGGAAAAACTGATACAAAAATACTGTCATGCATATATAGAGTATGCCGATGAAAATTTCGAATAATTTATGAACATTTCTGACTAGATTACAAGCTCAAAATATTTAATAACTTTTACAATCAAATACAGTTTGCTTGCCAGCACCAAAGCCCTCACACTCAAATACACTGTCTTTCCTTGTGGATTTGTTATTTAAACTAGAAGATTTTTTAATAAAATGGAAATTATACCGAGAGCAGACTTGAAATGGACACAACAAATGTTACTGCAGCTATGCCCTAATTTCATAAAAGAAGAAATTTGATATTTAATTTATCGTACAGACTAATAAAAACTGTATTGGCGATACTATAAACAAATTCGAATGAGAAAATTATATCCCAAAAGATTGGTTGAGACAAATAAGAAATATAAACAACGATAAAAAAGTAAGGAAGCTAACTCCATCCAGAAGACAATATGTGTTAGCATACCTTTCAAAGTGGATAAACCATTCGAAATAATTACTCGACGAGTTAGCAAATCAGTGAAATCTCGTATGCCGAATAAACAGATGTTCTTTTCTGCAGCAGTTCTCCTGCTATATAAAAATTTTAAGGATAAGCTACTTGCGATCAAACACTCCGACATCGGTTATTTATAGAACGGCAACCTTTTCTGGTAGTATTATGTAAACTCGACTGACAAATTGCTACGGAAACGAATTTAAATGCGGTGGACGGACAGAGTGACAACGACTATTTATGACTAAATTGGGCTGTCATTTATAAACGGCCTTCTAAATACCGACAACGAATTCCAAGTGGCGTCTAAAGATTTATGATCAGATAATTTTTTCACAGATGAAGTCAAAGATTCTGCAATGAAGCACGTTAGAATTCCTTTTTATAGAATGCATAGCTAATGCAAAGAAACATTATAGTTTACACTCCAAATAATGTCGTACCGCTTGATTGACTTTTTATTTTGCATGAAATAAATAAAATATTTTTGGCGAAATTTCAATTTATTGAATTTTGGATTCCCTTTCATTAACGCATAATTTTAAACACTACAGAGTTTGTAGTTTTATGTTCACGATTGTTAAGATAATGTGCAGACACATGCGCTAGGCCTTATTCGAGAGACGAAAGCACATACAAAAGACACTGCAGCTAATATGCAAAATCACATGGAAATAAGATAATATTTATATTAACGTTATGATCGTCGAACAAATTGGTGTTTAATAGTAATTGTTTATCTATTACAATGCCACTGACAATTACATTCCGAGATAAATAAATCACATCAGGATACATGCCAGTGTTTTGAACATAAATGGAGAGATGACTTGTGTTCTGAAAATATAGCGATATTAAATCTAAAATATGGTTACCTATGGCATATATTTTTATTCTTAAAATCTGTTGCAACATTGCGCACATCTACCTGATACATTTATTACAACTGTTGCTAAAATGACGTTTACTAACGGAAAAAGTGGACAAGAACACTATTTTATCCTTATGAAAGACTTCTTAGAATGTTATCAGAAGTGCTATTAAGCGGCACAGTGAAGACACCGTGCTCAAAAAAGGAAATCTTTAATCAGAACCATTAGTCACATTTAAAATTGGACTATCAGAAAAATTTAAATGTCAGCGTGACGAAGTAGAGTAAAATCTTCTCTTTAATGCTTCGTGTGTATTGGTTAATATAAAGAGGATGCAGATTCTATACCTGAAAGCCGCTATTTCATTGGAAAAGTTAATTTAAATCATATATCTAAAAAATCTTTCACATTTCTTGACCAATTGCTTATTAGATTTTCGACCAAATACAAGTTATTTTTTTGATAAAACATCGAGTTAAAAACGCATTTCTCCATGAAATTTAATATTATTCATGCGGACTACATTTATGATACATTTTCGTCTCTAAGAATGTTTAATTTCTCTCAATGCCGTCTCCACAAATGGTAAACTAACTAGCTCGTAAGCACCACTGGCCATTGAATATTGGACATTTTATGATAAATATGTTCAAGCAAAAATACCTGTTATTAAAATTCTAAATACAGCGCATGTAATTGATTTACAAATATATAATCGTTGTCTGCACGAGTGGTGATAAAAATTCCAAAAGCCAAATTTGCGAGCGTGTTATAAAAACCAATCCCATTGTTTTCAACCATTCGCGCATCCTAGCATTTGTATGTGTGTCTGACGGTAGTAAAGTTGTGCGTCTGGAAAAATACAGTGGATCAATGCTTATATCAAGCTCAGAGACTTGATTTAAAGAAATGGCATTGATTACTTTAACAAATTACATGCTCTCTGATTTCTGAATGTCATCTATTTAAGTTTTTACCACAAAAGGTTTTTCTGTGAATATAGTGTTAAAGTTCTAATGTTGGGTCGAGAGAGGACGACTCGGAGCGTTAACCTTAATTCGGCAAAACTTGGTACAACAGCATTATCGATGAATAGTACACGTGTGGAAACCTTAAGTATGATGAGACCGATGAGAACCTGTCAATCACAGTAAAAACACGCTTTACCCTTGGAAATGTAGTGGAACCAATATTTGACCGACCTACGAGTGTTATTAATTTCGCCAAAATAGACGACTGTGGTAAAAAATAATAAATAAAATATTGTCGATACACGAGAGAGACTAAATAATTTTTCGAGTGGCTTTTTATATGGAATGAAGTATATACTATATTGAATACTGAAATTTACAAAAGGCCAAACTTTATTTATCAAATTTTTATAGTGCGAGTGAAATGCCTTCGTTTATATAAACTAAAGTGTTTCAAACTTCCAAAAATTCTATCAAAAGAAGACAATTGCCTAGGTCGGATATTTTTCTATTGCTTACAGATATTTGTCTAAATAATCCAAATTAATTAATGCAACCGTTAGTGATTGCACTCAATCTATGAATAATTACAGTTCGCGAGACAATTTATCTAGTTGAGCAAAGTATTGTGACTATTATAAATATCTTTGGCGACATAAACAACAGTCAAGTAGCATTGATAAAATTGCATATCAGATTTTATTGACAATCTCGAACACAACGTTACTATAATGGAAGCCCGTATACCTGTTTTTAAATTTATAATTTTGTTAATGCTAACTGGCTGGTATATATCTATTAGTAGGTTCCGGTTGGATCAGATCAATCAAAAATTTGTTACGAAGCACAGCAGTGATACAATAGAAAAATTAAGCCTCATGAAGGACAATATCTCATGTTCTTCAGCGAAAGTATATGTGAAAGTATTACTGTGCCTATACATCTTTTATGCCATATTTACGGGTAAATTATTACTCATGCTAAAGTTAGTTAAGTAGTAGACATTAAAGGGATGTTTTTCATTAGAACTGATGAGAGTTTTTCCGTGTCAACCCCAAATAGTGTAGAGAAATTTTGTTTACTCATCGTGTGGATAAACGAAAATATTTGGTTTGTTCAAAAATTATAGTATTTACACTTAGCTGTACGTTGGTGCTTAAGCAACGTTAACTGCATGTTATATAAAATGTCTACCTTACCTCTTGCGTGTCTAGAGATATTCCTAAATTTTTATCTTCATGAAGCTGATCTTGTTTCGTCAAAAATTCAATTATTATTTTTTAATTGAAATTAAGAAACAGATCCTGAGTTGAAGCATAAATTTACTATAAAGCAGCTATACGAAATGCAAGCAAATATTTTGTTTTATCTTTGCTAAAGGTCAACTCATTTGCAACAGCTGTTAATATATTTTGCCAAGTTTGTAAAGTAGGCGAGATTAAGTTGGATTAGATTCAAACATTGTCTAATAACAACAGGAAGCGGAAAATTCAAATGATGTACAGACTTCTATTGATTATGTAACGGACGGTTAGGGAGATTGAAAACAAACGCTTTTGATGAGCGTAACTCTTTCATTTTTGCCTAAAAATACTTGGAAATCAGCCAGATTTGAATATCCATTTTCTGATAAAATGGTTTTCAGCAAGACCAGTACTTGGTATTAAAATTCTTTAAAACACATTTTCGTTATTCTGTAAGATATGTTTTGTAGTAAATTTCATTCTTGGGAAATTATGTCAGTGCAATGGCAACGAATATGCTTTTAAATACCTTACAACTTCCGGTAAATTATTTTTTAGACTACCATCTTCCATTCACCTGCCTAACAATGCCAGAGTTCTACATGGTTCAGCATTAGTACTTATTTTTTTACAATTTCATACTTTTAAAATTGAGCGCAATTAAACACGATAGAATTATCAAATTCGCGAATGTCATTTCAATAGTTTATCTGGTCAGTCAAATAGGAAAGACACAATTGTCGCAAAATTTCCAAAAATGGACTTCCAGAACACCCACTATATCATTCAATACATTCCACGTGTAATCGATAAATCTTAATCAGTTTTCATAAAATTCGTCAAGATGGAAATACCCAAAGACAACATAAGGAGCCGTTCTTTAAAAACAATATTATAAAACATCTGGGAGCATTTATTGAATATAAATTATGTCACAAATACAATATTATTACCACTATGCACCAAGCAAAGCGTTTGCTCAACTTGATACTAAAAAAACAAAAGCAAAGAGCGTAATCTTATTCTTTAAAGTCATAAATAAAACCTATTCTTGAGTACGCGAACATTTTGTAGGAACTTTACAAGCAAACTGGAAAGTTTCTAAGCTTGTCTCCTAAGGCTCACATTTTTTAAACTGTTTTACTCAAAAAAGATTATTCACGTTAACTTTCAGCTGTTAAGGATCAAACGAGCTGAGATATCAGTAGCAAAAATTGCGTATGTATATAAAAAGCTGAACCTCTATACATTTAAGATTTATTAATTTTTTATTTAAAAGTTACGAGCATAGATGATACCAAAATTTTTTAAAAAAACAATACGCATTTCTTAAAACTCGTCACCAAATACTACAAATGGCACACACAACCTGCACCAATGGACATTAAAATGGCCAATTTCGATAACATACTCTATTAAGCTTGACAATGTTGCTCAAGCTCAATAATTAAGATCCAGTTTTCAATTCACAAATTATAAGAACATAATTTTATAATTTCTACTAACTATCACGAAATAATATCTAAATAAGTTTATTTACTTTATTTCTCCATGAGGTCAAAACTACATCAGTAGTTCGAAACTCGTCGAGGCAATTGCATGAAAGTCATTATGATGGTCAACTTAAAATCTATATATAATTATTAGACACGGAAGAATAATAGTTTCAATCAAGTCAAGGCTCATTTCATCGATGAATGACAAAAGATTCTGCTTGTATATCTATCCGGTAAAGTGTCTAGACTTATGCTTCAAAATTGTGAACTCCAAGATGATATCGATCATTTTGCTTGTCGTTTACTTACAGAGAGACACTATCTTTGGAATAAAATAAGGTTTTTTCAGCTGTAAATGTTGATAAAGAACTATGATAACAAAATTTAATAGGAAATAATTAATGGAAGGCAAATATAAGCCAACTAGATTTCCAACCACCTCAACTAATTCAAACGCATGGAAAGTCCTTGTGCCAGTCAACTGATTATCTATATATAGTTAGTCAAACCTACAAACTGTGATCTTAATGAAATCCAGCTTCATCTCATTAATGCTTGAAAAGCCTCTATACTAGTCTAGCGTTAAACCCATGTATATTTAGTCAAAACAAAAACGTCTATTTTTTACCATTTAAAATTAAATATATTTTAAAGCTTTCACTTTGTTTACTCAAAAGTAAACATAGAAAAAAACATTTGCAAACTAAGCGTCAACATAATTTTATTTTAAATTTCAGTGTTGAACCTGGGTGTAACATGTTTCCGTAGCAGGAGATTGTACACAATCATAGTTATTCATACTTCTAATTCAATAGTAACAAACCACGGAAAGACAACGTGTTTGACTTAGTGTCTTTTCGTCTATAATTAAACTAAATATAATTGTCCAGATTATTAAATTATTAGAGCTTTTTATTTATTTTTACATCGTAAAAAATGATTATGAAATCGACATCACATCCTTTCTGCCTCATTATAAAATGCACCTAGTCAATTTGTAGTTGAGTTTCTAGTAGAAGTATCAAAGTATAATCTTGTAAAATGTTTGATGTAATATCGCAATATAGACGCACCAGTGTGAATTTTGTTCGTATCTTTGTTGTCTTGTTTTTATCACTTGATAGTATATGGATTTTATTTTCAAGCAATGCTTTCTGTATTAACAGATAAATTAAAACTTTTACAACTCAAAATAAACGTGTATGGAGTGACTGCAAATAAACCTGAATTCAATAAGCCATTTATTTTTCAATTCAAACAACAGAGGAATTAAAATGACTGAACAATTATGCATACATGGCACTCAATGTTATCAAACCCAAGTGTAACGTAGAGAGAACTATCACTTTAGTCTATCTGAATGTAGATATAATAGGAAGGCGAAAGAAGAACATTATGCTTCTGATAAGTTGAAAACAATCAATTTACACGAGGATTTCACAGACTGCGCTACTCAACCTTCCAAGAGTCCACTAAGCAAATGCTGAGATTAAAAATAATTCAATGGAAAACCGGAATAAGAAACTGGACAATGTTGGCAACCAGATTTCAGTGTCGGGAGCTCGGATAAGCATGTTTCCTACACGTGGGCTTATAGAGTTCAGGATTAATGTAAATTTCCTGGTTATTATTGAAATTGTGAGAAAAAAAATGAGACATAACAAATAGATAGAAGGATAATAACTTAAAAGGCAATGCCTTTTAAGAGAACCGTGAGGCATTCATTTTTAATTAAACGCATTGAGATCTCCAAATAAAACAGGATGATATTTTAACTGATCTCTATTGTACCGATTAAGGTTTTTGGCATCCAGTTTCTTCAATTAGGCTCCAAACGTTTTGACTTCTGATTTCGGAGACCTATTTCTACGGAAGGCCCATCCTACAAACAATTTATCAATCAATAATTCAATTTTTCAAATCGTTTGTGGGACGTGCTTTTCGTTGGAAAAGGCTTCAGAAACCGGAAGTCTAAATATTCAAAATCAATTTGAAGAAAGGAGATGCAAACACCGTTTTGGTTACAACAAGGATCAAGTAAATAATCTAATACCTGAAGCTCAACACGTTTTTTCAATGGACGAATTATTATTGCTAAAGCCAAAATTCAGTACATTAACAAGCGATAAATATGAGACAAAGTAGATAAGAACAAATACCATACTGAAGATGAAAATGTTACATTAGAAATTCCATAAGAGGATGAATTATGCACATTTTACAGAGCATCAACAATCATGGGAAAGTTTGGTACGATACGCAATTTTTCTATAGTATTAAGCAAACCCGTTTTGAAGAATTTCATTACCAATTAAAGCTGTAGTTTATTGAGTCTTTACTAGAAAATTGGTATCCAGAACGGGTTGTTGAAATAAACATGAATAATAAACTACAAAAAACGCAACAGACCTGTAACCGACCAATATAAGATATATATCAATTTATCTTATAAACGAAAATCATCATTCGATGAATATATTCAAAAAAATAAAAAAAGCGTGAATTATTGGATACTTGAAATAAAATTAATTTTTATTTAAACAAAATAAGCTTGTTCAACATAAATGTGCGGAATAAGCTGCAAGTAATCCAACAATCCAACAATGCTTATATTTTACAATGACGTACACTATGTAGGCAGAAATAGCTGATTAATAAATAAGAAAATTCAAGAGCATTTTAGAATAAACACATCTAGACAATTAGAGAACGTTTCCACAATAGCTGTACTTATTTAAAAATCATTGATTGCGAGAACGCTGATAATACACTTTAGATCAAGTTTTCAAGCTCAATATAAGCACAAATTCAATTGAATTTAGGCGGTCACAAAACAAAGCAAAACTGTCATCAGTGACATGTAACAACGTGTTTCCACTTTTTATACCTATATAAGAGCTAGACAGAAAAATGACTAATGAGAATCTAACCGTAGCACGCATATTATCAAAAGTTGAAATATTCGGCTCTACCCACTAATAGTCCCATATATATTGTATTTAACTAGAGATGTATATTCTAAAATTTCTACACGGTCTCGAAATTATATATATATATATATATATATATATATATATGATATAAACACAAACTTAATTAGTCGTAAAACATAGCAAAGCCACAGTCAGTTACACGTCCTGACGCGTTTCGATCTTCCGTGATCATCAGCAGAATAAAACGGCATA
>JAQBSW010011949.1:0-18339 GCA_029291075.1 Eudiplozoon nipponicum | reverse complement strand
AAAGACGGAATTAAGCCTTTGGAAGATAAGGACCAAGCCATAAAGAACGACATATTGAAACTCGCTCAGGAAGAATTCAACATCAGACGAAGAACAAGGATTACGTCTACTACTAGACGCCTTTTTTGAGAAGGTGGTGTATGTAGAGGAAGCTATTTCCTCTGACATAAAAGTCTTACTTTTGTCATAACACTGTTTACACGTTGTGTTACTATGCAAACGTAGTACGAAGCAATGACATTTATATAAACAAGGTTTAATTATTTTAGTAAACAAATAACGATGTTAACAATGTAAGAATTGTTTATTAGTGAGTTTTGAGTTGTCTGTTCTGTGTGCTGGACGCAAAATGATCTCTGTTAACTTTTAACATTTTTTTGGTCTTATCATTACTATTTTGATTTTATCAATAAATTTGTGTTACAACGAGATCAGGTTATATAATTGCGTGTATTATTTGCTGTGATTAACATGGAGGTGTTCCAAATTATATGATCACACCGCATATATGGATTGTCCGGGCCTGGCATCTCAGAGGCTCTCTTCTGGTAGTGACCAAGCACTGAGGATACAGAGCAGTTGGCTAGCGGACTTATGGATTGTAGCTTAAGAGATAGTTCAGAGGAACTTAAGTGTTCCAAGATAGATGATCATTCCGCATATATGGATTTTCCGGGCCTGGCATCCAAGAGACCCCCTTATGGTATTGAATCTCTTGGGTATAACATCCGTAAATGTAGATGCCCTAAACATATCAGATAATAACAATGAAACAGAAGAAACAAATTCGTCATTGTTCATGATAAAAAACATTCATAATCAATAGATAAGCTTAATTCTCTAAAAATATTCCAGTTGATTCTGGAACATTGCACGTGCGCACTTTCAAAATTAGGTTTCTGTGCTTTGCTACTCGAAAGGTTCCATTGTAAAATTATTTGTTTATGATCCAATTCTTTGAAGTAATTTACTACATCATAACTGTGTGAGTTCAACGCTTTAACTTCTAAATATACATGATCTAAGCATCCCGAACCTCTAGTTGGTTCCTTTATAATCTGCTTAATATCATGAATCGATTTTTGAATGACACCATTGTCTTTTTTATATATCATATTTTGATCTGTTTCAATATATTTGATAGAGATTATGTAGTTTATTCTGGAATAAATTCAAAATAATAAAATCTTAATTCAACATTAAATATATCACTTACAATAAACACGTTAACCAATAGATAATTTGAATACTGAAATATATCAAGAACAGAAGTAGTAAAATAAAAACTCGATAATTATCAAAAGAATTATAAATTATTAATATACTCTATCTTTTAACATTTAAATAAACTGAGTTTGAATTGAATGTTCCAACTAGTTGTAATTAAAAATGACCATAAAAATAACCTTTTGAATAAATACAGTGGAGGTTAATTAATTAATTGGTGGGGAATGTTGCGGGAAAGTTATCCTCTTTTTTAAATTACAAAATTTACAATCTATTGCCAAAGGGGCTTAGATAAACGCTTCCATCTAAGATGTTTTTTTAAATTTTTATGTACTGAACTAGAAAAAATCTACAATCCTGTTGATATTTTTAATCTTGATTATGATAAAACTTTCTCATGGTTGAATAAAAGAAAAAGATAATTGTGATCAGAAACATATCTTCTTGAGATTTTATATCCACGTTCCGTATTAATAAAATTGAAATGTTATGTATAATATCATCTTGTTAATCAACAAGACATAGAATCAATTGCTAGACTTGGTTCTCATTTTTTGCATAATGTTACATTCGAATTATACCTTAATGCTTTCTTTTTCGATGATGCATCTATTACTCTTTATATATTCAATTATAGTACAAATGCGATTAATTAGCATAACCGTTTTTTTCCTATACTAAATAACTATATCAAAATTGATATGACGCATGCAGTGATATTACAGCCGAACTTTCGGATGTTGATATATTGTACAGTACAACTAGAGAGATTTACTTATCTATATGAGACTAATTTTACATATTTATATGATGTGATATCTTTTTATTTTGTACATAGTCATGGTTCTCAATTTTTGCATAATGTTACACTCGTATTATACCTTAATTGTTCCTAATTTGATGATGTATATATTATTCTTTTCAATCGAACTTTCTGATATTGATGTATTGTATTGTACAACTAGTGAGATATACCTATCTACATGAGAATAATTGCACAATTATTGTGATGTGATATTTTTTTAAATATATATTGCACAATTTCCAATTTTATTATTTGATGGAATATGTGTGGTTTGAATCCAAATAAAGATATTCTATTATTCTATTATTCTATTATTCTATTATATTATTATCTATTTGATGGAACATGTGTGGTTTGAATCCAAATAAAGATATTCTATTCTATTCTATTAGACATCAATTAACTCCTCATATAAAAATAAGTCAAATTTTATTTTTTGGATATTTGAAGTTATCCCTGGTTTCATATTGCGTTTTCTTAATATTGTAATTTTTTGGAAGTTTGCATTGTATTTACTGTCAAAGATTTTTACTTGTCTTTGGCATTTATTATAAGAGAGTCTGATAGATATTTTGAGTTGCGTGGTTCCGGCTTGAAATATTTAGTCAATAAAGAATTGAAGTACAAAATATCAGTGTTCTTAATACAAATTATTCCGGAGGATCTCTAAGTTACACCAAGGTATTGACGTGGATATGTGTTTTCAAGTTCTCCACAATTTCTTTCTATCATCTGCGGTATTCAACGTTTTGATGAGCCCATTCATTGTTATAATATATAGCTCAAGTGTAATGACACAAAGCAATTCGCTTCATATTGCGTAAATTAAATTCAATTCAATTTCCGCTGCACCTATGAGAAAAAAGTGAAATTTGCCGTTAAAAAATGGTGTGCAAGCAACCAATCAAGGATATTTAAGCACGGTGATTTTACCATGCAAGTCAGTTGTCGCGTTTGCCTTTTGCTGTGCGTTTCTCTGACATGCTGTCTGATATTGTCATCTATGCTGATTTTTGGGCTTGCTTTACTCACATTGGCAATTTTAGTCATGCCAATTTTGTTGCTAAACAACTAGAGAGACGAGCCTGTTACTGCAGAACTTCAACGAGTTTACTCAGAAGGATTTCAACGCCACAGCAGACGGAACCACAACCCTAGTCAACCGGAGCTGATCTCAAGTATCTAGGAGTACTTCTGGACACTGCTGCACCAATAACTTACTCGGAATTTGTCGGAGAGCGCAATTACCCGCCCAAATAAGGGCCACCAACCATGACTGTATCTTAGCATACACGGGTCCTAAACTCTTTGTATCGTCGCACGGCATTTACTTGAAGCTGGAGCGTTTACCAAATTCGCGACCGCGCCAGGATACTGAGTACTGTACTGTTTTTTTGTCATCAGAAAACTTTTGGTTTAAATACAATCGACTGTGTTTATTTTTCATTTTTTGGAGTACAGTAAATTAACATTTGCGTATACGTTTTACTCTGGTTGTAAATCTCTCTAAAGTCGAGGTGTTCAGAGGAATTTTGTTGGGTGTATATTTATAGACGGAAGGGTTTCTATTCAATTATTTTCCTGCGTACAAAACTGTACATCTTAGTGATCTGGGAATAACCATTGACTGTACGAATGAGTAGAATTGACGTATTTTTTAAGGAACTATTTTCATCTGTTTTTCAGCGCTCATCTCTCGACAGATTCAACTGCGGAAGATTCTGTTTCAACTGTGGAAGCTGTTAGTTGTTAATCGCTTCGTTTAAAGTTTTGTTATACATTTTCATCTTTCTTATAAATTTAGGATTTTAAGATCCCGTAAGATAACTAGAATGTCAGTTCCAATTTTAGATATTGATGTTCCTATTTGGGATGAAGATAGCAAACTATTCTTTATGCACGTAGACTCCGCTTTCTCCCCGTTTCCAGATTATGAAAGTCATCAATAACTGTCAAAAGTTTTTGCTAAACTACCTTCTGAATTGCAGCGACGGATTTATCCAAAGCTTGAGGCCATTAGGAGTCTACCTAATCCTATTTTGGGCCTAAAAAATGAAGTAGAATCCTTGCTGGATCCCACAGAAACCGAACAGATAATAAGTTAATACGCGCAGTTAGACATGCCAATCCTTGGCCCCATCAAGATTTTAAGGGAATTACGGAAACGTTGGTATAAAACCAATATTTCTAACCATGAGGCTAAGGTTGTTTTTATTAACAATATTTCACACTCACTAAAATTATTCGCTAGACAGCTCGCTAACACACTCTCTATAGATGACTTATCTGAGAGATTTGAGTTAGAATTTAGGGTTTTGGAACCTAAGTTAAATTCGTCATCCTTTGGTCCGCCTCCGCAGTATGATTGGCTCTCCTCTTTAGAGAGGACAGTAGCGATTATGACTGAATTTCTAGAAGGATTGGCCATAGCGAAATCCGAACTAAATCAGGTGAATGCTCGATAAAATTTTACGCTTAAAATACATTATATCGTTTGGTGGCGATGAAGATACCCGATATCCTTTAACAGGTATGCCCCAAAGAACTGGTGCTATAATCCCCAGAAGTTTTTATTCATGTCAAGTCTGTCTCTGTCGTTCCGAAGAATTTCCGAATGAATGTCAACTTCCATAGTTGACGGGAAAGACAGCAAAAAACAGGCGCAGTGGTTCATCACGATCGGGAAACGTATGGCGTAGAATGTTGAAGACCATACTTTCTGTGCATCAACGGCATCAACGACGCCACAAGAAAGAAATCACTTACAATCGGACATTCCAATCGACTCTTTTCGTCCACGCCGAATTTGCCACATAGATAGCCAAACGGACAATCCCAGTCGTAATCACCAGCCAACTTGTTTGCATGACCCGGCCAAACAGCCTAACAAACTTTGCACATTCTTTATTTCAGAACTGGCGAAAAATTCATCGTAGACACAGATGCAGCATTCTCAGCTCTCAAGGGTGAATCAATAGCCGAGATTTCGCTAGGCGTTCTACTCGCAACAGCTGCAGGCGAGCCCATACCTACATATGGCTGACGGTATCGCACACTCAATATTGGTTTACGACGTGAATTTACTCACATCTTCATCATTGCCAAGGTCTCACACAATATAATATGCCTTGATTTCCTTTTGCAATTTCGGCTCATTGTTGATCCTGCCAATCAAAAGTTCATCGACCCCTCCACCGGACTTGAGCAAAGTTTCTGGACACTTACATCCGAGCGTTTAGAGTTACAGGTCAATCAGCCAACTCCAGTGCATCATTCAGCAGATATATCAGTAGCTCTTCGGGAACACAAGTCGCTTTCCAATCTTAGCGAGTCAGAGCTACGAATCTCCAACACGATGCACCATATCGTCACAGGAGGACAACCACTGGGACCTGCTAAACTGAAGGCTGCGCAAGAGGAATTTTCAAGGCTGTTGGAAGAGGGAATAATCAGACCATCGAAAAGTTCATGGATGTCAACACTGCACTTAGTCTCCAAATCAAACGGATCGTACAGAGCCTGTAGAGATTACCGCAAGTTATATTCAGTGACAAAATCTAATGCATATCCTATTCCCAATATTAAAACCTTACTTGAAAAACTCAACGGCAGCAATTTCTTCTATATGATTGACCTCAGACAAGCCTACCATCACATCCCGGTAGCACCAGAAGTTATTGAAAAGACTGCAGTTATCACTCCATTTGGCATTTTCGAATATCTTTACATGCCTTTGGACTTAAGTGTGCTACACAGACATTTAAAAGATTCATGGATAACATACTTTGCGACGACGCCGCTTACTGTATGTCATATCTCATGGACAAAATAGTATTCAGTCCAGACTTATAATCTCATGCTAAGCATCTTCGAAATGTCTTCTCACGCTTATCAAACCATGTACTAAAGATCAACTGTGACAAGACGTAGATTGCAACTAAAGCCATAGACATTTTAGTGCGTCGTATCACGCCACAAGGTATTCAGCCTATGCCGTCAAAGGCGAATTCAATCAGGAATATCAATTCACCGAAGACTGTTAGCGAGTTGCAGAAAATTTTGGGAGTACTAAACTACTATCGCAAGTTCCTTCTAGGTCTTTCAAGACAACTTTAACCCATGCGCAGACATCCGCGGAATCGAAAATGATTTAGCAAGATTTCCTTCATTACTTGGTCATTCAAAGACGAGGAATTACTTCGACTCGTCCTCAACTCGTTAGGAAATGCCACAATGCTAACGCATCTAGATTTTCAACGAACTTTTCTACTCACGACATATGCTTCTGAATTCGCTATTGAAGCCACTTTTGAACAAAAGATCGACTGATTTCGAAAGCCTATCAGTTTCTACTCGCGTACCCTCCAACCAGCAGAAACGAGATACAACACTTTTGGTCGAGAACTCCTCGCCATTATATCAGCATCATTGGTAATAGCAGATTTGTTGTTTTCACAGATCATGCACCATTAGTTAGCGCACTTCGAAACGCAACTTCAACTATCGACAAGTACCCTGCCAGAGTGAAAAGGCAGCTTTCACATCTAAGCGATTGGCAATTTGACATTTTTCATGTCAATGGCAAACAAAACTTCATTTCAGATGCATTTTCCAGGCCAGACGTCTTGCTACAACCATCATCACCATCGCCATTCACTGTCAACTCCGTGACACTCAGTGAACCTGCATTAACGCCATCCCTCCTGCGAACAGAACAGCGCGGTGACATTAAAATTCAAAGCTCAGTAGCCCGTCACCCAACAAAGTTCTTATGTCGTCTCTGGGAAGGCTAACCAATTGTTTACTTCACAGGTACGCAGCCCAACGAGCCAGTTCTGTCAACCAGCTTTCAGAGAAAAGTTTTCGACTCAATTCACTCATTTTCTCACCCAGGAAATAAAGCGACTGTCCGACTTTTCACAGATCGTTTATGGAGTTCCAGGCTTAGGCAGAACGCTAAACGATGGGTCTCTGAGTGTGCCATTTGCCAGAAAAACAAGATCACACGGCACACTCGTTCTAAGTTGCAACATTTCCGAACTACTTCTCGCCTAGACATCGTCCACATCGACATAGTTCATCTGACAATGGTTCAAGGTTTCAGCTACCTTCTAATTATGACTGAGAGATTTACACTCTAGCCTGCGGCATTACCTCTTGGCACCATTTCTGCAGACGGAGTACATAACTGTTTTATCTCTGCATGGATATCCAATTATGATGTACCCAATGAGGTCATCACTGACAGAGGCACTTGCTTCTCATCGGATCGTTTCAAAATTGGGTAGGATAACATTGGTTTGAACCATAAATTTATAAAGGAACTATCGTATTAACTATACAAATTTTGTCGCGAAGATCTAAATTATTTTCAATTGTCTAATAAGTGTTAAGAACCTAGTAACAAATAATTTCAAACAGAACCAGAAAGATAAACTAAAATTAGTAAAAACGAATTTTATATACTCATCAGTATGAGCCAGTATCATGAACTAAACCTATCATAAATTTTGTCAAGAAATGTTAAGCATTTTAATAGTAGAATCTTCTAGAGGAGTGTGTATTCAAGCAGTAATAGAGTTAACTCAAGTTAAAGTGTTTTCAATGCGACTTGAAAGTCAACTTACTATATATAACAAACACTGAGTCTGGAAATAGTACCAACAATATGATTGCCAAGTTGATACATGATACCAAAATAATTGGATTCAAGATATGTTAAATTTTACTAAAATTGTGAATTACAACCACTTTTAAACACAGTTTGCTTAAGACACATCATAAATTCTGGCATCGATCAATATCAATTATCCAATTTTGAAGAAACCATGATATCATTAAATAAAATAAATAATTTTTTTGTCGCAGATGCAAGCTCTCTCATTAGTTCTGATTATGATAGAATGCAATTTCGGAAATTTAAAAGCGACCTTCTCAATGACATAAGTGTATGCTGATATAAAAGCAATAAAATTCTTCGGCAAAAAATACGAGAGGTAGGAACTGAGCTTTGATTAAAGTTAGTCACAGAGTAGTTTTTTGTGTTTCTAATCATATTGATCCGGCCCATTTGAAAATTTTTGACGGGATTTGGTTAAAACATTGAGAGATTTTCAGCTACTTAGTAGTTTGACCAAGTCAATCGTCTCAATATTAAGGGAATAGCCTGCAAACGAATAATGAGAGACATTATTAGAAACTTGTTTCATTAATCAAGCCACATCTGGATTGAGATTAAGAACGTTCACGCAGGACAGATAGAAGTTGATGGTATACTACGTTGTACAACATTATTTTCGGCATAATTTAACAACTTAAATTGGTATTATGCAACTTGAACGGAGCAAATTCTATGATGAAAATTATAGGGCTGAGTACTAAGCCCTGAGAAAATTCATAACTGATAGAACCTGATTTCAAATAACATTTACAGGCTTTTACCTACGCGGATCGGTTTCGGAGATAAGATTAATGAACAATCGTACATGTCAGTAAATAATATGGCGGAATTAACTCGCCAAGATAGAGACTGAATCGAAACTTTTATAGATGTCTAAAAAGTAATGTGTTTTTATGTCTTTTGGAAATGGAGGAATATCTGTGGTTAAGATTGCTAGCTAAATTGGCGCAGCAATTGTGCTCATTCAGATAATCTTGGTGATCGCTAAAACGATAAACATTCTCTTAAATTACTGAAAGGATAACATTAGAGAACACTGGTACAATACCAAGTAGACAGAGATCCTTGAAGGATGAGATCGACTGAGAGGCACTTTTTGCTTTAGAACAGATCATTGACTTAATCTATTCTGATGGCCGAAATTTAATTCTGATACACACGTTGACAAATTTGTCAAATTAATCAAAGTTTTTCTAATCTAAGAATAGCAATCATGATTAAAGAGATACTATACTGATCAAACTTCTAATTGGATTTAATATTTTCTTTTGCTTTACCGATAATGGTTGGCGAGAAATAGAAACAGCACAGACACACGGCTGGGCGGATATTAAGTAAAAACTATTTAGATGGCTCAAAACGTCGTCCGTGAAACTGGTGTCATCCCAACAAAAAAAAGTTTAATTTGAATATTTGGATTTTGTGGAATAATAGATTTTTGATAATTGTGAATTTCTGACGAGAGTTTGAAGTCAATTAGATACTTTTTTTCAACGCAGTGCGCATACTTGTTTATCGAAGATATGACGGAGGGAGAGTGCGCGTGCTTCTGACCAAATGCGTGATCTTGAGTTTTGTGACAGGGCATCTCGCGTATTAAATAGTGTTTTGGCTTGACTGAGGTTTGCATGTTCTACATAGATATGGCATAGTTAGAGCGGAAAGATACAGCGTCATACACTTGAATAAAACAAATAGTTATTTTGGAGGAAATAGTAATTTCTTACCATAAAATGGCATTACGGAGACGACTATATGCAACCATATCAGTGAAACGTATGGATGACTATGTGGTACTTTTGTGGCATAAAATAAGAGTGGGATAAGAAGGAATACTCACCAGTTGTCAAAATTATGAAGTATCTCACGACACTGGACAAAGGTTACGTCTACATTATAGAGGACACAAACGAGTTAAATGTAACCTCGGGAACGAAAATGCATAAAATTATTAAACAAATTGTCAATAAAAAGCTGTAGCAATGAATGGTTTTCTGATGCTAAATTGTGACAGTTGGAAAAGTCTCCCATAAAGATGTATTAATCAGAGAATCACGTAAAAGGTTTTAAAAATAGTTGGGCTGGTTCAGGTTTATCAACGAGTAAAATATTTATAGGCCGATACGTAACACAGACATATATAAATTGATCTAATATCATTAAATAAAAGCAAAGAATTTCACTCACGATGAGTTTGTTGTAGTCAGGCTCTTAGTCATGAGAGAGGACCGAATGTGTGCAGCTAAGACATTCTCTCGACCAACGGCTCTCACGCCCTGAACGAAAGAATATCCACCGGTGAGGAAAGAATCATCACTATGTTCGTTAGAAGACAGACAAGTGTTTAAAAGTAGACAAATGTCTAGCTAGTTTGAAGATAGGAATATCCGCATTTGGTTGGTCTTTGGTGTTTGTGATCTTTAATTGATGCGGATTGTCATAAAATAATTAGAGAGATGATTATTAGTTTGCAAAATAAAAGCAAGGAGAGATATTACATTAACAGCCAAAGCACAAGCTTTGACTTATAAAAGTGACTGTTTACTTGTTGATCTGAAGCAAATGTTCATAATCAATATTAAATTTGTTAATCCAGCTCACGTTTGGCAGAAATGAGTGCTGAGTGTTTTGAAAGCAGGGCAGTGTGGTTTGTGCAAGATTCGAACCGCACAGCAGGTACAGCATTATAGAAATGTCAGCAACATTTCAAGACGAGATTATAGGACATATTTCTAATAACTTTTATGGTTTTGGCGAAGTTGTAGCATAGAAAGATCCCACGAGACATTTCTAAGTCCTGATCAACAATTGGGCTTTAATGAGATAGTGCAACAGTAACAGTGTAATCGACTTATTTTCCGTGGACGACGGTAGCAGAGCTATCGCGCTACTCGTTATGTTGTTTGTAAGTCAGGATTTCAGATTAGCATATGGCACTGGAATGTAAATCTCATTGGGAGACGTTATGCACGACGTTTGTCAGCATAGACATCTTTTGGATTGTGAAATATTTCATCAATTTTTTTGATTATATCAGAAGCAATCACAGCTTACTTAAACCGTGAGAGAGTATAAAAATTAATGAATTTTGCCTGCTGTCGTTGCGCAAAGTACACTCCCTTGAAAACCCATTGCAAAGCGTTATGGTTTAGCGCAACAGTTGTAGCAGTATAGTGGTTAAAGAAAGCTTACCAAACAAAACCGTTAAGAAACCCAACATTCCAGCCAATTATTTTAAATTTCTGCGTAATTCGTTGACAGCTTTACCAGTTTTGTTGTTATAATTGTGGTGGTACTTGGCAACTGCAGCAACAAGTGAATTCTAAGACATTTGGAATAAATTTAAGCATAGAATAAATTTATTTATTAAAAAAAAGTAAAATTACAACTCGCTGTGTAAGAAGACATACACAGCACCGATTGTATAATCCAAAATCTGTCACTTCAAATAAACACTTCCAAATCAAACATCTTAAACATTGTGACCCATTAAGGACATGCGTTTGTCAGAATAAACTAAGAATTGTATAATGTCGAAAATTCAATTTATCCAGTAGATCGGTTTCGTCCATATTGAGATCTCATCACGTACTGGCCAAAATTTGCCACAATCAGAACTCGGACCTAGGCACGTCTGCTTCGGAATCTTTTTCTCTAACCACTGAGTCACCCCGGTTAGAGAACCAGATTCCGAAGAAGACGTGCCCATGTTTGAACCCAGTTCAAGACAAATTCTGGCCAGTACGTGATGTGTTACCAATGAGAACGAAACCGGTCTACTGAATGAATTGCCTTTTCTACACTACACAATTCTAGGTTTATTGCTTATTGACAAATGGTTTTACTTAATCGGTCACATATTCATATCAAGAACGTAACATTAATTAAAGTCATTTTTATTACTTCTAATGTTAGTTTAACCTTAAACTTCGTTAACAATATAATACTCAATGATGACATTCTATACCTTGGTGAAGAAATCATCAAATAAACGTAATAGTTCACTAAGGAGGTTTTTTTTATGAATAACTTATGTTTCAAACAGCATTTTACCTCCAGTGTACTCAAAGCTAAGCTTTTTGTCAATTTAATATTAAGGCACACAAGCAATGCACTTTTTGTCAAACTTGAATGCTCCGTACATGCTTTCTTGGTTGTATATTTTCAAATTTGGCCAACTCATCAAACCTCACTCAGAATAAAATTCAGCCACCATGGCTTTGAAGAACAGCAATATCTTTGATTAAATTATACATATATATTTTAAAAAAACTGGACCTTCATTTCAATTGCATCCGCAGAGGTTCTAAAACGATTAATTCAAAGATTTACTTCCTTTAATTTCACAACTTATTTTAGACTGTTTCTGATCTCAAACTAATGATACTGAACAAAGAATTACCTAGCGAATTGCGCAACTGATATTTGGTTAGTTTGAACTTGTATATAAAATCTTAATAGATCAATCCCGTCAATATGACACAAAATCAACCATTAAAAATTCATTGATAAAACGCAAATGCTAATAGATAAACTAAACAATTTCTCTTAAATAACATGTTAGAACAAATTCTTGCACCCATTTTATCTCTCTAAGAGAAAAAGAAGATATTTGAGATCACCATCAACAAAAGAATAAAGGCTTATATAATCATAATCGGCAACGGAGTCTGGATTTACTATTAAATATTGAGAGTTCACCGAAGTCAAACAATATGATATCTTAAATGTTAAATCTTTTTGCTCAGTGCTGTCCTTTTTGTTGTGGATTTGACCGCATTTTTCGTGTCCCTGAAGATGGGACTGGAAATAAGGTCCCGAAAATTAGGAAAAGGAAGAGTGGAAAATCTTGTGCCAACGTCATTTTCAGACAAGCAGTTGATGGAAGACTCAAAAAAAGAAGAGACAAGTGAGAACCCATCAATCAAGGCCAATAATCGGAGCACATGAACATGTACAAAATTCAAGATTTTACCGACCTACGAGTGCTATCAATTGTCCCGCACACGAAAAAGGCGATCAAATTCACAATATTATATATTATGTATTTTCCACAAGCACATTTAAGTAATATCTACATAGGAACATTAATAACTTTACTTTAATTAATAATCAGAATGCAATTTTATTATGCTAAACAACAGATAAATGTGCGCCTACCTAGTAAAAATTCCTCAAGACGACAAATTGTTTGTTGCAACGACCATCGTGAAACTACCATGCTTACAGTAAATTTAGTCAATAGTTTTCTAGTCATTATGAACAATACTATTTTCTTTTTATCTCTCAAAGTTTATATATTCTGTCAACGAGTTCTTTTGTTCACACAAAATATACATGAACACGCCACTCGTTCAACCAAAACATAAACAAGTTTTAAACTTATATTGAAATATTCAACTTGTATGCTACATTCTCTCGGTTCAGATGAGCATCTATAATCAAATACTGTTTTCTTATACTTATGTGTACTTTAAACAATATTAATTCAAGATATTATTAACTTAACAGGTCGAAGCAAAAATTGAAATTTTAACGAAGCATAGTGTTGCTTTCACACGAGAAATCTAAGAGTCTATGACGAAAATTGAAAATAATATAAATCGATCGCCAGTACAAAATTTTAGTATTCTACGGAGCGAGTCCATTCCGTCTGTTCCGCTTTGCGAGATTTTATTCGAATTTTTGAAGGGCCTCTTATTGCTTAAATATAATTTTATTTAAAATGTATAATGTAAATAATTTTTGGAAAATACCTCGTTTATATTCTAGGATATGAAAGGGTCTAATTAAAGTTCAGACATTTTGTTATTGATTTCAAATACAGTAAGCAATTTCGTTCACTTGTAGAATGTTTTGTAGTAATAGTCATAGCTTTTGCGGAGTAGCTGTATATATATTAATGATTCCGTACATTTACATGGTGGTTGTTATCCCCCCCGTTCCATGATCAGTCCCTGACATTTTCCGAAGAGTGGCATAAGAAAACTCATCCACTTTCAGACGTTTATTGCAAGTGGTGTAGCTAAGCATGAATCAATTCACAGTTAAACAAAACGGACCGTGCTCTAGACGGCAACAAAATGATATTTTGTCAACACAATTGAACGTCTTACACTCAAGTTATTATCAGGAACATCTAAATAATTAAAAATATATGATGATATAAATCCAGTTTAATTAGCAATTTAGTTTAAAGTGACTGGTAAATATTGTCACAGATAATTGATGGATAAAAATTGTGTAAAAATCACTCTTGAAAAAACATCACAAATAATTATTCCACTGTTTGCTAGGTTTTGCATGTTTCAATTATAATATTCCATTGGACTATAGAATTTTGTGAATATGATTGAGGAACATCTGATGTCCTGACGCGTGGAACCATATCTGAATGCAAAGAAAGTCAGTCAATCCACATATGCACTATAATCCAGTGCAAGTTACCTGCGTATTGTGCGCGGGTGTTTATATTTATTAAACAAAACACGATTAATTACAATTAAATTTGCAGTTCAAGAAATCTCAATTAAAACTGCTTGAAACTAACAGAGATTGTTTATAAAATTACAGTTAAGAGAAATATTGTGTAAAAACAGAGTTAGACTATTTGAACTTAAAGAGCGTGTTACCCACCAATAGCAGGCAAATTAGAAAGTGCACAATCGATCTTGACATTAAACCGATTACTTTCTACCTGCGATGAGTCAATTTAAAACGCACAATACATTTAGCTATGCCGCAAAATCCTAGTTGCTTGTTATCTGCAATGATATGGTCTGTTTTTGCCTCTGTCTACGTTAATTTTCTACACACACTGTGCAAAATGCACTGTTTCAAATGCACAACTTCCTGTTAGTCACTAAAACCCATTCTTTTGAGTTTCCGGGAAATATTATCTTTTAATTTATTAATCGGATTAATGCGATTGACATATTTTTCGTTTTGTTGCGCATATCATTAGCAATACTCGTCGTGGCTCTCAACACACTGTTTGCTACTTCCTGCTCTAGCTAATTTACTGATTGGTGTCTATCTGCCAAATAAGCATTAACAAGGCAAAAGAACAAATATAGAAGGCTGACATGACATAGAGACATCCGAATTTGCTCTGGTAATTTCGTATTTAAACGCTCCATGGATGAATATTTCTAACGTTTCAGTTCAGGACCAACAACTGTTGTATTTTACCCAGCGGCTTAATGTTAGTTTGCCCAGCATGCCAGCTGAAGCCTTATACATGAGAAGCATGTGTATGCCTTCAAAAACGGGTTATCACTCAAAGTATATTAATGAAGCGCAAAATGAAATTGGTATGACTCAATTTCAACAGTGTACTTCTTGCCGTCTTATTTTGAAAATTGAATTACTCTTTTGTTAATTTAAAGCTACATTCCATTTGAAGTCTGTGCCACGTATAATTAACCTAACAGTTATTGACACGCACTACAAAATGGCGTCAATGATTTGCAATATTTTTTCATCATCTATGCATTTAAAGCACACATTTTTACCAGTTTTCAACACAAAAATTGCTGGTAGTACATATTAGCAACGCTACAAACGATTTTTCCAGCCTTTTTGTTCAGTTTGTCACCTGCATCTCCATATTCATGGAAGTCTATTTATTTAAATAAAATTATAACATATCAAATACAAAGTTGATGAATTAATTCAACATCGACAGATTCAGCTTCCATGTGCTCAATTTTAGTATGTTCATTCAGTGATAGCAGTTTTGGTAAGCAATTGAAATTTACAGGCCACGTATACTTTAAACGCTAAATATTTTACTTAAGTTTCCTTTAGTGTATTTTTAAAACAAATTATTTATGTATTTGAGGTTCCGTAATATTTTACGTATGCTTGGCCAAATTATGGACTGTTATGTTCTCATTTGAGATGGGGACCGCGAAATATTTTTCATGTCTGGTGAATCCAAATTCGCTCCCTAACCAGGTTATGACAGACACCAGATACTGTAAATAAGTTTTGCAAAACTTCATTTAAAGTGACAATGAATCATTTATCATAAAATTAAGTTGATTATAAAGTTGCAAAATTCAGCCGTAAATCTAAAAATGAATTTGAAACGTAGTTAGGTTCCGCAGAGATAAAGCAGACTATAAATAAAAATTCTTATTAAACGTGCCAATTTTTGACTTTACATAAATGTAAGCAAAACTGAGTAAAGATTAGTATAATACCAACATGTCATATTAGGAATCAAAGTTGTTTTTAATTAACAACCTACTTCAAACTCTGAAGATATACGCCAGGCATTTGCCAATGTCCTTTACAACAGATGATCTTCCTTGAAATTGTGAATTTAAATTTAGAGCATTAAAACCAAAGTTTGGTTCAATTTTATTCATTTGACTTTTCTTCAACAACAATAGAATCTCCATCTAAGAGTGATCCGTAGCAAATTAAATTACAGCTCCAGATTGTCTAATTAAGTATAAAGCCAAACTCAGCCAAATTAATGCCTCGAACTTTTCATCGCAAACTGCCTCTATTAAGAAATGACTAAGATCCCTAATCCTTTAGTCAGGATACACAGAAAAAAGGAACTACAATCATCAAAAACGTTTTACTCATGTCGAATATGCCTGCACGTTTTGAAGAAATTCCAAAATGTGTACCGGTTTCTTTTGTTGACTGACTAATAATCAGGACGTAGGCGTAGCGTATTTTAAGACTCAGAAATCGCATGGCGCAGAGAGTAACAAGCAAAGTTCACTGCAAATCACAGGCGCTATACAAAAAATGCATTACACACTCTGCAGTAGATATTGTTTCCATTTGTCCAAGTTGGATTAAACTCGAAGACAGCTGTGTATTCTATAATACAATACCAAATGATCAACCGATTTGCATGTATTAACCGGCTAAACAAACAAATGTATATTTGAAGTTTCTAGATTATAAACGGTAAGGGAAGATTATCGAAGACACAGATGTAGCAGTTTTAGTTTTTAAGAGTGACACCGATGCGGAAAGTTCTTTAGGACTACTTCTTGCTACAACCACGAATCAGTCCATTCCCACATGTGGTTTTCAGCATCGCTCTATTAATTCAGCTTTATGGAGAAAATTTTTCGCACAGATTCATTGTCACCGAAGTCTCACACATCATTCTAGGCGTCAACTTATTGTTAAAATATCGGTTTATATTGGATATTTCTAATCAGCTTAACATTGACTTCTTCAATAGAATTGTATATTTTACTTTGACACATATTTCTGAACTTCTAAATTAACAGGTCGTACAGTCATTTCCAGCACATCCTGCAATTAAGATATCAACAGTTTTAGTGAACAAACAGAAATACATATTTCGTTGAAGAAGTGTCCATTTACCTCCTTCCAAAATCAACAAAGATCAAGATGAATTCTCAATACAATTGGAAGGAAGTATCATCAGATTTCCAAAACGTTTTTGGCATTCCTTTTGCACTTGGTCTCTATTACTAATTGATCATACAGAGCCTGCTGAATTTTTCGCGTGTAAGCTTCCGTGACAAACCCTGATGCATAAGCAACTTCTATTATAAATGAATTGCAATATAATTTCAATAGCAGCAATAGTTTCTCGATTATTAATCTGGGACAAGGCTGCTACCACATTCCACCAGCACCAAAAGATATAGTAAAAATGCTTTCATCACTCCCTTTTGTTTGTTTTAATAGCTTTTTATGCTTCTTTTATATCAAGTGCGCTATTCAAATATATATAAATTTCATGGACATAAATCTGCAAAACAACGCTGGGTATTGCATTTCGTAACTTAATGATATTGTAACACGCGGCTCCGCGTTACAACCCAACGATGTTCAATTTTGACAAATATAGTGCTTTTTAAGGTCAAATAATCTAACTCTGTTTTTACACAATATTTCTCTTAACTGTGATTTTAGAGACAATCTCTGTTAGTATCGAGCATGTTTTAATTCAGATATCTCGGACTGCAATTTTAGTTGTAATTAATAGGATTTTGTTTAATAAATATACACACCCGCGCGCAATACGCAGGGAACATGCGTGGATTATAGTGCATAAGTGATTCGATAGTTTTTCTTTGCATTCAGATATGATTTCACGCATCAGGACATCAGATGTTCCTCAATCACATTCACAAATTCTATAGTTCAATGGATTATTATAATTAAATAAGTTAAAACCATAGCAAACAGTGGATTAATTATTTGTGATGTTTTTTTCAAGACTATTTTTATCGGTGGCAATACTTTACCAGTGACTTTATTTATATCATCATATATTTTCAATCATTTACATGTATTCATCACGATTCAGACGTTTGTGAATTGATTATTACTTGTGTTGACAATATATCGTTTTGTTGCCGTCTAGAGCACGGTCCGTTTTGTTTAACTGTGAATTGATAATTACTTGTGTATAAGACATTCAATTTTGTTGACAATATATCGTTTTGTTGCCGTCTAGAGCACGGTCAATTTGGACTAACTGTGATTTTTTTCTTTGCAACATTGTGTACAATATATGTATGATTATTCGACTTAGCCTTCTCACATCACCCATCGGAAAAAGGTCGGGGACTAATCATAAGCACGGATCTCAACAGCAGCTACCAGGTCTATGTAG